>PVJH01015356.1:0-53890 GCA_004026705.1 Nesogale talazaci
GTGGGCTTCCTATCTGGCCACCATCTTCCCTCTCTCCTGTTATCAGTAAATTTGTAGGAGTTCGTATTAAAGTAGATGAGTCCTGATATAGTCTGAATGATATGTTATAAAAGAGAGAGACACAGAAAGGCAGGAGAGAAATGGAGACACTGCACTGAGTTATGCTGTACGTGCAAGAAAACAATGCCAATGCTACAAGAAAACTAGAGAAACAAAAATCTCCCTTTAATCTAGAACCGCATTAATAACACTATCTCCAGAAGCTACTTGGACAATGGAGGGGGCTGCTGCCAAGACAGATACCTAAGTCACTTTATCCTAGATGGTGACCTATAGTACAATCATTTTTGATTGCCAGTGAGATACTGAGTTGGTGTTTTTCCGCCTCAAAAGAGGATGTTAGGTTAAATAAGTATAAAAACCGAAGCTGTACAGCCGTCAGAGGGAACATGGCCTTGTAGATGCCCTGATATTCAGGCTATAACTTCCAAAAAAACCTAGGTAATAGAGCATTAAACTGCTAACCAGAAGGTCAGTGGGTTGAAACCACAAGCTGCTCCTTGAAGAAAAGATGAGGCTTTCTATTCTCATAAAGAGTTAGTCTTAGAAACACAGAGAGATGGTTCTCCTCAGTCCTATGGGGCAATTGAGTCAGAACCGACTCAATGAAAAGGTGTTAGTCTCTCTGATTTCTAAAGTTCAAGTTGAGGAAAATAGTACTCACATATATACTTTCTTTCAGAACTTTCTAGTGATTCCAGAAGAAATACAGCTGGTGTCTTATGCAAAGAAGTTCTATTAGTATAGTTAATTAGAAGAGATGACCTGTGGTTTAGAGGAGGAGCAATGTGACCAACTCTGGTAAAGAGATGAACAATATTGATTCTTAAGAACCATGATTTGGTTCAAAGTTCAGCAAGTTGAATTGAATTAGAAAAATAGGAGTGGTTCAGTTTAACCTATCACTTCAGTTGTCATTTTCCCAATATAGACTCTGAAACATAAAGAAAATACATAACCTGGAGGTCACCTGGAGGTTGGATTAGTGCCAGATAGTCTCTTGGAGGCCATTTAATCATGAATTTATTGTGCTAATCTACATTTTAATATATGTTTTCCTGAATCTATTTAAGGAACAAACTAATTGTAAAGTAAAAAGAAATCACCTTGCAACATGTTTTGCAAAGTGAAAGTCTCAGAACCATGACTCTGCCTGAGAGGCCACCCCAGAGAATGTCAGTCTTCACATAAATGTCATCTGTAATTAAATGCCCTATCTTGACACATGACTGTCGAGGATTAATCATGGCCAAGGAGTCCTGCATAGACATCAAACTTGGAATGTTGAGCTAAATGGATTACTGGCCTATGATTTATCACTTGTAAAGCAATACAAATGATTTGAAATTATCAGCCCACCCATTGTCACCACGTTGGGTCACACTCATAGTAACCTTATGGAAGACTTCCAAGGCTGTGAATCTTTACAAAAGCAAACAGCCTAATCTTTTTCTAAGGAGCGGTTGGTGGATTTGAAGCACCAACTTTGTGGTCAGTTGTCCAACTCTCAACTAACAGCCTCCTTTGGAATGGTGGTATGTCTGTCTGGGTAAATTCGGGAAACAAATCCACAGAGTTTTGGGCTGAGTCCCGGTGGTGTAGCAGTTGAATGCGGGACAGTGGCCCATTGACTTGGTGGTTCAAATCCAGCAGCAGCTCTCTGGGAGCAAGGCTGGGTAGCTCCCATGACCAACAGAGGGCAGTAATGCCCCCCCAAAAAAACAACAACAAAAAAGAGAGTTTTATATAAAGGGTAAGTGTACATTATGAAAATATCCTAACCCAGTGCTGTCCAAGCTCACAAGTGCAGCATTAGCTCATATGTCCGACATCAATCTACAAAGTCGTCCTCAATCTCACAAAATACACACAATGACACCGACTGCAGGAGGACAACTGAATCAGTTATTGTTGAGCACCTCAGCACTGGCAGGGATCTTCACACAACTCCTTCAGCGCATAGGGCTGCATCAGGGTGGTTCTCTGTGGCTTCTCCTCAGGGCTGTCTTGTAGGAAGTGAGTCTTGCCAGGTGAAGCAGGGAACTGGCTAAGGCAGCTGCACCCTGGTCTGACCATCACAAAGCCAGAGACCTGGGAAGTAGAAAGGAGAGGATCACTGAGCCACATAGCTCTTCGCCCTTCAATTAATCCCACATGTGTTTTTTGACCAGGTTGGCACAATCAACCTTAACTGTCTCAGCAAGTCCATTTTGTTTCTCTTTGCTAATTGAATTGTTACCTTTATAGATTAACATACTTTAACTTGAGATAGGAGTCCCTAGAAAGTTTGGCAGTTTAAACACACTCAGATGTGCCTCCAAAATTGAGCCTGGCAATCTGCTTCCAGAAAGGACACACTTAAGAAACCTGATGAAGGCTGAGCCCCGGTGGCGTAAGTGGTTGAGTGCGGAACTGCAGCCCACGGGCTTGGCGGTTCAAATCCAACGGCGGCTGGGTAGCACCCAGGACCACCAGAGGCAATGATGCCCACCAAAAAAAAAAAAAGAAACCAGATGAAGCAGTGTGACTGTGCACACTGTGATGAATGAAAACAGCGTCAATGACAACTAAAAACTAGAACACATAAGCAAGATAGCAAACATCATCACTTAAAAATGTATAGCACTTTTGTGAGTCCTTTTTTTAAAAAAGTGTTGGAAGAAAAAAATGCATACATTAAACCAATTATAAACATTTGTTGCAAATAAATGAAGAATTCAAGGGGTTAGTTTATTTCAAATGTAAGAGTTCTAGGGACTGCATGGGTTTGGATTTATGGCAGGTCCTATCCCATGGGCCTCTCACAGTGACCCATGCCAATGCAACTGTAACCCTGATCCATTGTGTGGCTTTGCCCCATTGGCTTCAGGCACTGAAATGGGTTGCCCAGTGGTTGGGGGGGGGAGGGGAAGAATTCTAGGGAAAAGAGGTTTCATATCCATTTTATTTTTAAAAGTATTTACTGATATGTCTATTGCTTATAATTATTGTAAATCAGCTCTAGTGAATATTTCATATGTGGTAATCTTTTTCAGAAACAATAGTTTTCTGATGAGAATTGATGGAAAGGGAAAGGTTGGAATAGGACAAAATTAAAATTTATGTGGAAGACATGATCATATTTACAGATACTAGCAATTAGCCCTGATGCTGTGGTGGCTATGTGTTAGCTGTGATCCTCAAGTCCAGTCTTTCCCTAGGAGAAAGACAGGATTTCTAATCCTGCAAACAATTGGTGTCAGAAACTCATGGGCAGTTCTACCCTGTCCCATTGGATCACAATGGGCTCATCGCAATGAGTTTGAGTTGAGTTTGAACGATTTATAAGGCACAAAGCAAAAGGCTTGAGGGCTGTTCTGATGGTTCTTGACTTTAGTTTTTGACAATATCTGATGAAATAACCGAATACAATCCTGAACACCTAATATTGTGTCTGAATAAATAGGTAAATATGTCCAACCTGAGGTTGCTATGCGTAAGAATCAGCTCAATGGCAATGATTTGGGTTGTAAAGATCTCTGGCAGTTGCCAGGTAAGTGTTGGACTGATAACACTAAGTTTGGCAGTTCCAATCTGCCAGCTTCTGTTCCACAGGAGATGGACAGGACTAAGGGTTCCCATAAAGATTTATATAACCTCTAAAACCCTATATATGGTCATGATTAGTTAGAATCACCTTGATGGCAGAGAGTTCTTTTGTTTATTTGGTTTATCTCAACAGGTCTCCAGGACATTTTTAGACTCTGCACTCATGCCAACCATGTCCTTCTCACTGTGGTATTATTACTACAAGGCCCAATTCACAGTTACAGTGGGGCAAAGGAGAACCAGGAGGCTTTCAAGATGAACTTTTGGGTTCCACATATATTCCTCCTTGCCTCTATTGTGTAACAGCATCATCACCTCCTTCTACTAGTCAAGCTCCCTTACTCCTACCAGCATGGTGACTTCTTTTATGATCAGAGCCTGTGCACAGTAAGCTCAAATGATCTAGTGGTAACCCTAACTTATAGTTGACCCCCTTCACAAGAGTATGCTCCTCTTGAGGACCAGGATTTACAATCTTGAAGAGTTCATAGTTTAGGGGAAGAGAAGCACAATGTTTATAGAGAATTATGGTAAGGGAGAATACTAAATCCAAGCCCACATATCCTTCATGTAGGGCATGCAGCCTATAAGACCTCTGGTTAATTAAATGCACTGCATTCTGGAGCGTGCTTTCCCAGATTTTTTTCTAGCAGGTACTTCATTTGTGTGGGAATGCTTTCTCCTGAGAATTCTGGGAAATGTGGTCATTCCTTCTTGGAGGCATGAGGCACTCTCTCACTCACTTCTTTGGAGACTCCCTACCAACAAAGCTCGCTTCCTGGTGAGACACCCCTGAGGAGAGGCCACATGGACCCACCCTAATGCACCCCTGGGTGCTGAGAAGCCACACAGAGACCCCTGCCAGCACTGAGATGTTTACAACACCCCTGGATCCAAAGACTGTCTACCATCTGGCCTTTGATCTTCTACATTGGGTATCATTGCATGTGTTTCATGAGTATGAAATTTTACTAAACATGTAAATTCACAGATGAAGGAAGTCCAAGCACATGGAACATAAAGAAAGTCATGCTTAGGTTCATTATAAAATACCTGCACTAAAAAGAATAAAAGACCCAACTTCCTTCTAGCTCTTAATCGCTTCCTTCCTCCCACTATCATTATCCCAATTCTACCTTACAAATCTGGCTAGACCATAGGATGTACAATTGTACAGATAGGAACCAGAAACATGGGGAATGCAGGAAAGATGATCTCATTAGGACCAATAGTGAGATTAGCCATACTGGGAGGGTGGAGGGAAGGTAAAGTCGAAAGGGGGAATCGATTAAAAGGATCTACATATTATCTCCTCCCTGCGGTATGGAAAACAGGGGAAAGGGTGAAACATCAGACTACAATGACAAAATAATAATAATTCATAAATTATTAAGAGTTCATGGGGAGGGGAAGTGAGGAGAGAGGGGAAAAATGAGGAGCTAATTTCAAGGGTTTAAGTGGAAAGAAAATAGAATAATGAATAATGATGGCAACAAATATACAAATGTGCTTTGCATATGATGTATGTATGTACGTATGACTGGTGATAAGAGTTGCATGAGACACCAATATAATGATTTTAAGGCTGAGCCCCGGTGGCATAGTGGTTGAGTGTGAGACTGCGGCCCACTGGCTTGGCATTCAAATCCAGCAGCAGCAAGGCTGGGTAGCTCCCACGACCACCAGAGGGCAGTGATGCCCCTCCCAAAACAAAACAAGCAAACAAAATGATTTAAAAAAATAAAAGACAATGATCTTTAAAGCAGAAGGATAATGAAGGTGTATTGCAAACATAGGAAGTGGTGGATGCCTGACTCAGGTGTTTATGGGGAAAGTACACCATGTTATTCTGTTGGTTGTCATTAGTCCTATCAGAGGAGGGGTTCTCGAGAAGCAACTTTTAATTGTCTTATATGCATGTAAAAGTGGAACATTGAATAGGAAGACTGAGGAAGAATACATGCGATGCATTTGATTTGTGATATTGATGCAGAATCTTGAAAGTATCATGGACTGCTAAAATGATAAACCAGTCGGCCTTGGAAAAATTATAGGCAGAATATTCCTTAGAGGCAAGGATAACAAGATTTCATCTCATGGACTTGGAACATGTCAGGAAAGACCAGTCCTTGGAGAAGAACATTCTTGGGGAAGTAAAGGGACAATAGAGAGTAAGGCCCTGAACAAGTTGGATTGATGCAGGACCTGCAACAATGGCCTCAAGCATAGCAAAATATGTGAAGCTGGTGTAGGACTGGGCAATGTTTCGCTCTGTTGAGCATAGGGTGGCTATGAGTCAGAAGTGACTCAAAGGCACTTAACAACGAATCACAATATATATAAATATGTTCAAGAATATAAGAAATAAATATACATGATAAACATATATAAGCATTCACCAATTCATAATATGTGTGAATATATGTGTGCATATATGTATATATATACACCACACACACAAACACACATGAGGGAGTACCCAAAAAGTCCGTAATTTTTTTTCAAGCTTTGTATTTGAAATTTTGACAAAACATCCTCATTGCCTTCAAAGTACTCTCCATTACACTTTATACATTTGTCAAGTCCATTCTTGGAATCTGTTTGGATGAATGATGGCACTTCCCTCATTTTTTTCTTCATCTCTTCTAGGTCTTTAAATCACTGTTCTTTCATGTCCCTCTTGACTTGCAGAAACAAAAAGCAGTATCACAGAGTGAGGTCAGGTGAGTAAGGTGGGGAAAGGAAGGCATGCTACCTTTTGCCAAAAACTATTGCACTGAGATGGCTGCATGAACAAGTGTATTGTTGTGGTCGCAAAACCAGTCCCCCATCTTCCACCAATCAGGTCTCTTTTGTGGAACATCTGTTTGGGAAGTTTATAGATGTCTAGAATGAGGTTTGTCATCAGTTGAAATTTCACTTTTTTTTTTTTTGAAATGAGAAAACTACTTGTATACTTGAGTTTTTCTCATAGCACTGTCCGTGTAAGCTGTGTTCAACATCACAGTAATTTCGGCATCATTTTTTTCTAGGCAGAAAACAAAATTTCACAGTCACATATTGTTCTGTTAAATCAGTCATCATAAAAAACAAGGTTCCAGTGAAATGGCTTTCACAAAAAAATTCACTGACTAGAGAGAACCTCCCAGGTGATGCCACTGGGTGCACTAACTCAGAGCAAGTTGCTCAATGTTCACCTAGCAGAGGAAAATGCACACTATGAAACTTTGCCCAGTGGAGCATTTTTCTGGTTTGGGTTTTTTTTTTTGGGGGGGGTGTTGGTCTATCTATCTATCTATCATCAAGAGATTTACATAAAAATAAACAGCTCATAGAGTTGTAAAAGTAGGGCAAGTCATGTCCAAGCCAGCCATGTTCTACATCTGCGGGTCAGAGACTTCCTCTGACACATGTAACTTTGGGGTGGGGTGTGTGTGTGTGTGTGTGTGTGTGTGTGTGTGTGTGTGTGATGAAAGATTGGCAGAAACATCATAGGATGGTGAATGCTGAGACATTTGAATCCAAAATTAGCTGGTTACGCTTGTGAATCCAAGGTTGACAGGAATACTATAGGCTGGTAGCTACATGGACAGATGAACACAAAGTTAGGATGTTGGGCTCATGTTTGGAGATGCAAATGATTCTATATCTGGCAGGTCCAATGGCAGGTAAGATGGCTCCCAGGTTTGGAAGACAATAAACAGGAGGTTGACTCAAGTTCAAAAAATTAGGGGTTCATAAGACAGATACAAGATCCAGGTCCAGCAAAAAGCAGGCCTGGGGATACTTTTTTTTTCAGTTGTATCAAGGCTTTGACCTGATACATTTTGCATTCCACTCTAATCTTTTTATAACAAATAGGCTGCTCAAAACAGACCTGTGGAGCCCTGGTGGCCCAGTGGTCATGTGTGGGACTGGGATCCACAGAGTTGACGGTTCAAAACAGACCTGTGTCAGACAGGGTTCTCTAGAGAAACAAAACCAGGACACTAGTAATTCTCTCTCTCTATTTATATGGATAGAAAGATATCTAACATAAGAAATAAAGTTAACTAATCTATAAAGCAGTACAAATGGCTCGGTGCAACTCACTTGCGTGAGACAGCTAGCACGCTGGCAGTCCTTAGAGTCTTGAGGGCCGCCAGGTAGTCCTCTGTAGAGCAATTCAGGGCATCTGGCCACAAGTAGCAAAGAGCAAAGCAGGTCACCAACAGTCCCGACAGTCCCCAGATCAAGAGATGAGTATTCCAGGAGTGTGGTGAAGCAGGGTTTGAAGGAACCTCAACTCACAGCAAGGAAGTTCATGGATGAGGTGGCCCATGGGTAGTGTAGCTTACAGATTGAGACTCAGGACAAAGAAGGCAGCTGGCTGCTCTGAAGATCCAAGAGCAAGAGATGCTGAGCCATTTATAGCTCCAACCTTTAATTGATCTCCTACGCATTCTTTGGCCATGTTGTCACAACAAACCTACCTATCACAGACCCCAAATGTAGTTAATTATTTTGTGTTAGGTCTCACCATGGCGGATTAGTAAGTTTGACAACTTATTAAGATTAGCAAGATTCTCAGTGGTTTGACAATTACTAATTAGGAAGTTTGACAACTACTTACTAATTAGTAGTTGTCAAACCCTGAGAATCTTAACCAAGTTACCACAAGTTTACCAACCCCCAAGGAGCCCTGGTAGGATAGTGGGTTATGTGTTGGGCTTCCAATTACAAGATCAACAGTTCAAAACCAACAGGAAAGAGTTACAGTCTCAGAAACCCACAAGGACAGGTCTGCCCTGTCCTGTAGGGCAACTGTGAGTCATAATTGACTTGATGGCAGAGGAAAATTATTTTTGAATTTTAATAATCACAACTCCTGCTAGATTTATCCCTACAGAGCCCTATGTCCTGACTGTCAGAGTTCTTTCTCACTATGTACCATGACATACAATGAAAAGAATGATGAATTCCTCTCAGAAATAATGCAAGCTAGAAAATAATGTTATTGTATAATTGAAGAACTGAAAAAAACTGTCAAAGTAGAATTTTAAATCCAGGAAATATATACTACAAAATGGATGCAAAATAGAGACATTTTTCAAATATGTAACAGTTGGAAAACTTTGTCAACAGCCTACTTGAACTACATAAAAGATAAAGAAAGTTCTTTGAGTTGAAGAAAAATGATTTCAGAAAGAAATGTGGATCTAAGTTGAAGAAGGGGGGAGGAAAAAGGGAAAAAGATAGAAGAAAGATGAGTGGGAAATTTGAACATAAGAGAGATAAACATTTTACCTTCTATCACAATTTCTTAAATAACAAATGACTTAAATAAAATAGTAGTAAGAGAAATACATGGTCAAATTAAATAGCTTATGCCAAAGTCAGTAGTAGAATATTACCACGCATTATAAGAGTAGGGTAAATGGAAGCTACAATTATAAAGTATTAGCAGTGTATGGATATGTTCTGTATTTATTAATATGACTTTTCTATCAACTTCTCTCTATTTCTCACCAAATTATTAGGTGGGACCCTGAAAATAGACAACGAAGACTCTAACTCCAGGATTGATCAGTTTAGCCACCCTTCTGGACATCAGAACCATCTCAGAGTTGGGAACAGAGAGACTTCCCAGACAATCAAGAAAGAAGAACCTCCAGCAGACACATGGTGGTCCCTGCCTGAAATGGCAGAGGCAGAAGAGGAGCAGAGACACAGAGGACTCATGCTTCTGAACCCATGGGGCTGTAAGGCAGAGCAGCAGGCAGACTTCAAGGCCCCTTGAAGCAAGGGCCATGGAATCAAGTGAATGATGCTAAGGACCATAGAAGAGTTGAATATTGGCTAAGAAGAGGCATTTCTGTGGTCCAAAGACTGAATCCTTAATAGTTTCTGATCCTGGCTTGTGGTAAACTTTATATCCCTCATAAAGGTCCATAATCATGAATATTGTCTATGAGTTCTCTGTGACCATTGCAAAAGTTTATTGAATCCAGCAGAGAAGTAGAATGTCATGGGAGGAACAGTTGGTATGATAATAGAATAAATAACGATGAAGAGTGGAACAAGGTCTGACCTCTTCCTTAAGGCAATCAGCCTTGGGTTGGTGTTGACTTGAATTCTTCTTCTCCTTATTGAAGCTGGAGAATGTTAATTATGACCTTGAGAATACGACCTGAAAAACTCAATGTAATTCTATACACTGAGAGAGGGAGAGAGGGAGAGTGAGAAGGGAAAAAAGAGAAAGAGAGAGAGAGAGAGAGAGAGAGAGAGAGAGAGAGAGAGAGAGAGATCTAAGTGATATACCAGGGAAAGTTTCATCCTCAAAACACAACTTTCTGTTGCTGAAAGCAGCCTTCTCAATATATCCCAGTACATCAGACAAGTATTATTTTGTATGAGTAGCATAACATGAGCAAGACTGGGGGAAGTGTTGAAGTGTTTCTGGAGAAAATTAAGACACAAATACCAGATAACCTACACAAGTTCATGGGCTCATTATCTATAATAGTAAAAAGAAAAGAAAAACATCAGAAATTAGCCCAAAGTATATCCTTTATAGAATAGAAAAATACATCTTAGTGTACTTATAGAATGAATCACTACACAGAAATTAAAAGGATAAAAGTACAATAGCATGGATAAATCACAGATATGCAATGTTGAGTTTGTGTGTATGTGTCGCCATAAAAGGATATATAGTGTATGTTCCCTATATAAACTTTTAAGTAGTAGAAGTTAAGCAATGTTGTGTTTAGAGATATCAACAAATGTTTTATAGTAATAGAAAAGAACAATAAACATAAAGTTCAGAATAGCGCTTAATTCTGAGAACAAGGTGACCAATGTTTGAATTGAGCAACAAAAGAAGAGCACTTGAAGTTGAATGATGAAGTTATTCTCTAAAACCAGATGGTGGGATACAGGAGGTCAATTATTAGCAGTATATTTCCTATAGCTTATGAATATTTAAAACATTTCACATTTAATAGAAATAATTTTAAATGTATCTGTATATAAGCAAGAAATAATCACAAGAACTGGCAATTTGAAGTGGACACACAATGAAAATGGTAGTTGAAATGTGTATTGATCATGTATTCATGGTGCTTTGTCCTTTAGAAATATTTCTTGGTTGGCCTAGGATAATTTATTTATGCACTGAATACGTGTTGGCTTCCTATTTTTTTGTACTGAGCTGGACACTTAAGAATCAAAAGGGGAAAAGATAGGATCTTTGCCCTCCTGGAGCTGCGTGCACGGCAGTCACAGCCGTGAATAAGAATTATGCACTGGGGTTGAGGACTGCTATGTGGACCCAGGGAAGAAAGTGGCTCACTCAGCTTGGGAAGTTTGACAAATGAAGTCTTCTGAAAAGCAGAGTTACTACTTGATGGGACCCTTAGTTGTATCATTTCACAAGAATAAAACTTCGTGTGAGTAATAGATGTATAGTTATTAGCTGTAAGGAATGAAAAGGAGGAAGACCCTTGACGAGACGGATTGAAGCAGTGTCAGCAATAATGCGTACAAACATAACACTCATGAAGGGGGCACAGAGCTGGGCTGCGTTTTATCCTGTTGTACATAGGTTCCCTCTTAGTAGAAATCGACTCACTGGCACTTAAGAACAAAATATCCTAAGTGTGATGGGTCATTCCAGAAAATTATCAGACGCAAACAGTCAGTGGAAGCCAGTCGATAAAGGTGTCAAAACGCAAGAGTGTTAGCATTCTGAAGAAGTAGTGGGGGAAACTGGCCTTTAATTGTGACCAGCGATTCAGAAAGTGCCATGTAGAGTCTCCAAAGTTGTCAGTTGCATCAGCATCTTTGGCACCCTGAAATATGGTGTTCTTTTAACTTGTTCACTCTGACCTAACTCTGGATGGGATCAGAGGGAAACTTCATGAAGGTAGCTGGGTATGAGGATGAAGAAGTAGAAATATGAGTACTGTGCCAGTCTCCCCTTTGAGGATTGGACCCATGCTGATCCTCACCACAGAGTATGTCAATGCACTCTTGAGTGTGGATGTTTTTCTCATGAGGTAACTTTGAACTGCTTATCATGTAGGTAAATGAGGTAGGCTTGTGAAGGAGGGAAGATCTAAGTGGTTCCTGACTGTAGGTGTGCCCAGGGGCCTCAATAGATGAGGAAAACAATCTAAGATAAGAGTGAAAACAAATCTGAAATGATTCATGAAGAAGTGTGACTGGAGAAAGTGTTAATAACAATGAAAAGAAAGCTGGTGCAAGGAAAAGGGTAAACGAGGGATTAGAGATTAAGAGTAGCTTCAGTAGACTGACTCATATGGGATAGTTGACAGATGACTAAGTGGATGGATGCTTCTCAATTCCTGCAGTGGTTATTGCCCACACTATTCGCTGCATACTTGATGCCTCGGCCACCTTTTGGCATCTCTCCTTTAAACTACCATGTTTATTTCATTGGATATTTGGCTCTTTATGTCTTTTAATATCATCATTCTGGCTATATTATCAATTATTTAAAATTATTCAGCAATCATATTTTCTTTCACATTTTCCAATTCCCCATACTCAGTATTTGTTAATTCAGTGTATCTCATTTCAGCCTTATTTTTGAACACTTAAAGTGTGATGATGCAGCACTGTGTAATCTCGCAGAGCCAATAGCAATGCTGGTGAGTGGACCCAAAGGCTGCTAAACCGGGGGAAGTTAAAAGACTGTGAAATCAGAATGATGGTTACTCTGACTGAGTTACCAACAGGAATGCAGATATCAAGAAAGATGACCTTGATATAAATTGATAGGAAAAGGAGGACCTGTATCAAGGGCGTCAGTACTGGCGTTGCATCAAAATCACTAAAATATATGAAACACACAAATATGTGAAATACTCCTGGGGAAAATTAGTAAAACATGTTTAAGACTTCTACACTGAAAACTACAATTCAGGAAATCCCAGACATGTGACATATTAAAGGTATTAAAATGAATTGCGATTATGATAATCAGTGTATCTGGAACTTAAGTCTTTCTGGTAGGAAGTTTCAGGAAAATCTATGCAGGACATACGAAAAAAATTGCAGAGGTATTCAAACATACTCAAAGCATTTGCTCAAGGTAATATGATGGATGAGATTAGTGGGGAAATGATCTATATGGCAAGACCACAGAATTTAGAACTTGAGCTTGCCAAGGTGGAAGAGCTCATACATCATAAAAAAAGGGAACTGACAGATAAAGGCTTAATGGATTTGAAAGGGGGAAGAAATGCTGAAGAAGGAAAATTAACAAAGATGAAGAAGGAGAGAAGCTGTCTTTTTTTTTTTTACAGTGAAAGGATTAACCAGTTTTTCTATACTAAATCAGAAGCTTTCACTGCTGAAAACATAAACCCAAATGATTGCTTTCTTAAAGCCCACAGGCATATTTGGGAAGCAACGAGATATAGTCATGAATTATACAAAGAAAAAGATCATTAGACAATTCTTGCTAATGTTCTCACTAGAAACCCCATCCTCATTCTTAGGTGTATTCCAGATGATCTAGAACCTTGCACAAATAGAGAACCACTGCAAATAACCAAATACTGCTTTCATCCAACTCTTCCTTTTCACAATAAAGTTTTATAATTTCTATGTTTTCTTGTATGCATTGAGATAGATATGTACATTTAAATGTATAGTTTCCAACCCCCAAAGTCAAATAAAGATCAGATTTATCAAATGCTGATAATAAAAGGCAATAATAATAATAAACATTCTAAAAGAAGCATATTTCTTACATACAGACTTACAAAGGAGTCTTTGGAGTATGATCCAGTTTTAAATCTCAGGCTCCCTTTAGATTGTTGAGATCACTTTAAAAGAACTGAAGAAAGATAAATAAGGAAATTGCACATAATTAACCATAATTCTACATAAAAACCTAGCTGTTGCTTGATGAAGTTGATGTGAGTCAGCACATCAGCAGGAGGATGTTCAAGACTTTAGGCAGACAAGGAGGCTTTAAAAAAATTCATGGAAGAACTTCCTTATATTTTAATTCTATTCTTCCACAAACTTTTTGAAACCCCCTCATATATGGCAATTATTCACCTTCTTTGCTGTCTAGAGTCTTTGCAATTATTTTCAAGCAAGTTGAGGGACATTTTGTTGTTCTTTCCTTTTCCTACTTCAAAGCTGGAGGAATTAACTTTAAAGAAGAAGGGAGTGGAAGTGTTGAAGAACCAGACCACGTTTTTACCATCCAATTAGAACCTACTGTGATAAATCTCACCTGTGCTCTAGATGCTGGACCCCCAATCACAAGGGCAGTTGATCTAATCCACCAGCTGCGCTGCAGGATAAAAGATGGCAGCACTTCCCTTCCCACAAAGATCGGTGTCTTCAGAAACCCAAAGAGGCAGCTTTCCTGTCCTACAGAATTTCTCAAAGTCTTTACTTGCTGGCAGTGTGACTCTAAGAGCTGGAAAGAAACAGTTCGTTTCCAGTTTTGTGGGAATATAATTCATATTACCATATAAATCAATAGTACAAACACATCAAGAAGAGTTATACCATCAGCATCAAAATCAGTTTTAGAACATTATTTTTCATCTTGAGCTCATTAGTAGTAGCTTCCCATTTCTTCTCAACTCTTGCTGCCACACCGCCAGTTGTTAGCACTATAGATTTATCTATCCTGGATTTCATATATATAGAAAAACATTTTTATAAAGCCAAATAAGAGTTATACAGTAAAACAGATAAACACCTCTATCAAAAAGAAAGCAGAAAATATTGAAAACTGAAGCATGGATCACTAGGAAGCTCAAATGCCAGGGTGTTGAATTTTAACCTACCAGCATCTGCAACAATCCACTTTCCAATGAGTTCTGGATGTCAGCAAGACTACCCATATCTCTAGTCTACGGTGACAGAGGATTCACCAGGACCTTATTCCACATGGATTTCCCTTTCACTTAAAAAAGAAAGAAAAACAAACCAAAAAAAACTAAAACACATTTTAAATAGGTCAAAATGGAGATCAAATGAAGATTTTGACCTGACGACATCTACCGTAATCAAGTTTATCATGCTTTCTGTCTGATAACAGGCCTATTCACATCCCTTAACTGTGATGAGGTGGGGGGGGATCCACCCGAGGCTTAATCCATGTGTGGACCATGCAAATTGATAAATTGATTTTGTGTTTCCACTGTCATCCACAGCCATTTGAAAACCAGGTGTTCACATTTTAAGCTCTGACATTATTTCCTCCTTTAGAGTTGGATTATATTTAGACAACTCTTGGATCACACAGCTGGTGTGCTTTATCTACGTGGACTTAGTAGATATGGTTTTATATAGCTACTTATTTTGAAAACAAAAGCTTTGAATTTGTATATCTATCAAAGAGAAAATGAACAGGACAAATAGGTTATAATACAGGAGTGGAATTTCAGAAGTAGCTGAACTAAAACTAAACAACAATAAACCCACTGTCCTTAAGTCAGTTTTCAACTCCTAAACTCACAAGCAACTCCATATGCCATTCTCAAGGCTGTAAATATTTATGGGGGAAGACATCCTCCTCTTTCTCTGTGAAAGCAGCTGATAGGTTTGAACCACTGACCTTGAGGTTACTAGTCCAAAATTTACCCAGCAGCAGCTGAAAGACCTTAAAAGTGGTGGAGAATGTGACTAACTCTGGCAATGGTTGGTAATTAGAGATTTAGGAGACCAGGCATGAAATTTCCGCAGGTGTCTACTTATTTTTTTTAATAGTTAAAAATCTAAATCTCACAGGTATCAGTAAGTCAGAGGAACAGGTATATGAATATTGGTAGGCACTATGCTATAGAGTCGATTAGAGACTTACCTACAGTCACAACTATGAGTCATAATAATTGGCACCTGGTCCCAAGGTTTATCATTGCTGTGGACAAGTCACATGGCCTTGCAGAACCCCAGCTTTCCTTCAATAATGAGGAGATAGTATTTTTGCTACTTTGCTACTTTAGTGTTTTCTTGGATTTCATACAAGATTACTTACATAAAGCATTTAGAAAACTGATAACAGTAAGATTGTGTTATTAAACCAGCCAGTAAAATTAACATGAGTTTAAATTTTATCTATTTAATTAATTTTTGTTTTCAGTTTCACAAGCTGATTATATTGGGTGATCAGTAAAATAGGGGAATAGAACAAAAGTAGGATGGGAGAACTGCATTTACCCATCCTTTTGGCCAGACAGATAAGGTAGCAGGACAGGGAGGAGTCCCTAATCTTATTGCAGCCCAAGTGTGCCCCTTTCATCCTCCTGGCAGGGGGATTGCATAGCTTCCATCTAGCAAAGTCTCATTTACATACAGCTTTGCAGATAAGGAAGCTGCTGCTTCACACCTGTGAAAATATTTCCAAAGCTACAAATCGAAAGGTAACTCACTAGGTGCTATGAGAGATGACAAGCACCCCTTGGGATGAATGATGGGAAGAGAATTTTCATTTCTCTTCTCAAAATCAAGTTGTCACCTGCTCACGTGGCTTGGCACCTGTGGCTTGTTAGCAATTACATTTGGAAGGTGACCCATTCAAAGATGTCCCTGAAGAGTAGTTTGAGGCTATTGCCTTCAATCTGCCTTTATGGAGTTTCAGGGCACTCCGATACACAAGTGAGAGGAAGCTTTAATGTCAGTTTCCTTTCTCTTTTTAACACTTTCTCTCACTTCTTAAAGGTGTGATTTTATTAGCCATTATCCAGGACATAATGGGAAAGGAGAATAGTAAGCCCTTTGGGTATGTTAATCTTAGTTAGATGGAATTTGGAAAGCTACTGGTATTGGTTTATATCAGAAATAGTAGCTGTACTTCAAACATTATTTTAAAATGGTATTTTAAAGGCATTAACAGTAATAACAAAAATGTTTTTTTAAATGATATTATTTCATTTAAAATGTGACAAGCATTGTTCTAGGCACTGTTTATGAATTAATCTTCATTTTAATAATATGAAGTGAGCATCATTATTGGTCCCAATTTATAGATTAGAAAACCGAGGCATGGGGAAGGTAAGCACTTTATTTATTTGCTACATACAATATAAATATGGATACTTTAAAAAAATTCACAGTTCTATGAAATTAGTCTCACAAATCAAGTTTTACACTTCATAGGCCAGAAATACTGAATGAGTATCTTATGTCTATCAAATGAAGTGTAAATACCATGATATACAAGTCTCTCAAAGTTTGACCCTAAATTGTCTCTAGCCCTATTTTTAAAATATAATTTCTAACTCACTAGAGTCAAATCTTGTTATACACACACTCCTGTAATGCAATCATTTAAGAATATATACTTAGATAGGCATACAAGCTGAATAGACATGGAAATGTACCCATGAATATATACATATGAATATATATATTTATAGAGGATATTTGCATATGTTTAGTATGGTGGTCATATGCTTATGTTAATTTCATGAATGAGATGTAGGGGTGGTGTCTAGCCTCTTAATCTGGAGATCGCCACTGAGTAGCCAATGAGGTTTCTGTGTGGGCATGGCTTTCTCCTCATACCTCTGGGAAGTCTCGCGATATTTCCCTCGTGAAGATGAGAATCTATCTCCCCAGTTGTTGGGAGTTAGTCTCAGGGACGATGAATCATGGACAAGACAAGATGGCAGCGTCTGAGGAGCCAAAGGAGAAGTCACACGGCTTTGCCCTGATGGAGTCAGACCTCTGAAGCTGGAGAGGCCATGGGGGGACCCCTGCCAGTGATGAGTTGCTTCTGCCACCACTGGGTGCTATTGATGGACCCTGAGCCCTGGAAGCGAGGAGCCATGAGTGGACCCCTGCCCATGCCAGACTCTGCACCCACTGACCTGTGACTTGGTGAGTTGGAAGGAGACATTATAGACGGGTATCGGGCACATGAGCTACTATCAGATTTATGACTTTGTGCTGGACTAGATTGGGATGCTTTCTTAATGTCCTATTTCTCTAATATGTAAACCGTACCCTTATATCCATATGCATGTCTATGAAATTTGTTCCTCTAGTCTACCCGGACTAACACATTATGGTACCTTAGGAGTGGGGTACTAGAGGAACAAATCATAAGATGGAAGGTAGAAATTTATTTGACTTGTGCCTCATGGAATTGTTACTTCTTTGGCTAGCCATTTAGTTACCTTTGCTATAAATATATTAATTAACATGATGGAATATACAGGAGGCCAAATTATGAGTACTTTAGAAAAATCATTTTATTGGAGGCTCATCCAAGTCATCATGATCAATACATACATCAATTGTATTCCGTCCACATCTGCACATTTCTTGTCATCACCATTCTTGCAACACCCTCCTTCTACTTAGGCCCTTGGTATCTTTCTCCACTCTCCTCCTCACCCATAATTTAAAAATTATCATTATTTTGTCATATCATTCACAGTCCAATGTGTCCCTTCACCCACTTCCCTGTTGTCTGTATCCCAGGGAGGAGGGTATATGTAGATCCCTGTAATTGATTCTCCCTCTCTACTCCACTTTTCCTCCACTTTGCCAGTATCACCACTCTCATCTGTCTTGAATTCCCCATGCTTCCAGCTCCTGCATGTACCAGTGTACATCCCCTGGTCTAGCTGGATTTGTAAGGCAGAATTGGGATTTCTTAGACATAATCAAATTCCTTAAAGGAATGAATTGATGGGCCTTGTAGGATTATAGTCTTGGGGGACAACAGGTCTATTAATATAATGTAATTCACAAAAATAATGGTTTTCATCCTACTTTGATTAGTAGCAACTTGGTCTTAAAAACTTGTGAGCAGTCATATGAACTAAAACCATTGGTCTATTCCTATTCAGAGGAAATAAGAATGATGAAAATCAAAAGATATATGGATCGCTTAGTTCAAAGCACTAATAGATTACACAAACATCAGTCCACAGAACCCTGGGTCCAGAAGAACAACATGGGGCTTGGTTACCACCACCAAATTCTCTGAAAAGGATCATATTAGATGGTCTTGGATAGAGTCAGAGAAATGTATAAAGCAAAACTAAAAGCCATAGAAGAAGCCAGGCTTACTGATTGGATAGAGTGAGATAGGATGCCCAAGAATATATGTTTGGATCTTAATTTCTGTGGTTGATTAAACAATCACGCGAGATTAAAAGGATAGCCTTAACCTGATGACAAAATTCTGGGGGTCAGGAAAGAAGGAGGAAAGGAAACAGGCAACAAAGAGGAAGCAGAATAAGTAATGGTACATTGAGGGGATTGCAAGGGATGGGTTGAAAAAAATAGTTATTTTTAAAAAGATCATTTTACTGGGGGCTCATACAACTCACCACAATCAATACGTATTTCTATTGTATGTAAACCACATTTGTACTTCTGTGGCCATCATCATTCTCAAAACATCCTCCTTCTACTTAGACCTTTGGTATCAGATCCTCATATTTCTTCTCCTTCCCCACTACCCCTCCCTCATGAACCCTTGATAATTTACAAATTATCATTATTTTGCCATATCATGTACTGAACGATGTGTCCCTTCAACCACTTCCCGGTTGTCTGTATTCCAGGGAGGAGGGTACATGTAGATCCCTGCGATTAGTTCCCCATTTCTACTCCCCTTTCCCTCCACCCTGCCAGTATCACCCCTTTCACCACTGGTCCTGAAGGGATCATCTGTCCTGAATTCCCCATGTTTCCGGCTCCTATCTGTACCAGTGTACATTCCCAGTCTAGCTGGATTTGTAAGGTAGAATTGGGATCATGATAGTGGGGGTGGGGTGGGGAGAAAGCATTTAAGAAGTAGGGAAAAGTGGAGTATTTCACTGGAATAATACACTGTTTCTTGACTGGCTCATCTCCTCTCGATGACCCTTCTGTAAGGGGATGTCATTTCACCTACCGATGGGCTTTGGGCCCCCCATTTTACTCCCCCTCATTTATAATGATATCATTTTTAGTTCTTTGATGCCTGATACCTCTACACCTCATGGCCACACAGGCTGGTGTGCTTCTTCCATGTGGGTTTTGTTGCTTCTGAACTAGATGGCCACTTGTTTACTTTCAATCCTTTAAGACCCCAGACACTATATCTTTTGATAATCGGGCACCATCAGTTTTCTTCACACTTTTGCTTATGCATACATTTGTCTTCAGTGATCATGTTGGGAAGGTGTGCTTCATGGGATGCCAAATTTATTGGAAAAAAAAATGTTCTTGCATTGAGGAAGTAATTGAGTGGAGGTCCAATGCCCATCTGCTGTCTTAGTACTAACTCTATACATATATGCCATAGGTCTATTTCCCCATCATCATATATAAATATATTTACCTATGTACATGCCTGTATTTAGACCTTTATAAATGCCCTTTACCCCTCAGTTCTTTCCTCTGTTTCTTTTTAATAACTCAAACGTTCTTATATGAGGAAGATTTTCTTCCCAAGGAGCAATTTTTACCTCTACACATGCACTATTGAATAGGGCAGCTACTCCTCACCCATGTCTGTCCCCAAACAAAACTATTTCTTGCCAAACTATCAACAGAGTCAAGTTTCAGACATCCTGCTCTTAAATACTGTAGAGTTATACTACATAACTGTGGTTTTGTAAAATCTTTTTGCACTTTGCCTTTGTAGTTTTCTTTAATTTATCCTTTCACTAAAAGTTCAAAGGGCATGCACTGTGTGCTAGAATTTGCTGTTGTTTTAACTCATGGTAATTCTGTATATAGTAGAATGAAACACCATATAGCACTGTTCCTCTGTTTCACAACCACTATTTGTGAACCCAGTGTTACAACCACTGTGTCAATCCATCTTGTTGTGGGTTGTCTTCTACTTTACCAAGCATGGCATCCTTCTATAGAGAGATGTCCTTTTCTATAACATGACAAAGTCTCACCATCCTCATTTCTATGTGCAGAACATGATTCCTGCCCTCAGTAATCTCAGGCTGATGGCTATCTAGTATCTTTCCTTGTTGGTCTCCTCCTATCAAAAGCCTGTTGACTAAAAAGCTATGGATGACAATGAAAGCTCAAAATCCATTTGCACAGTCCCCATCCATATGGATTAAGCCTCTGGTGAATCCCCTTCAACCATAGTTTAGCAATATGAATAGCCTTGCTATCAGAGAGCCTTGTAAAGTAGATTATGACAATAGTAGTTCGGTTAAAATGTAATATTTTAGCATTTGGCCTTCCTTTTAACCCATTTTAAGGTTGGTTCAGTTTTCAGTATTTTCTGCTTGCTCTTTGAGGTTTTTCTTTATTTTATTTTGTCATTGCTGCAGCTTTTTAATTTGTTTGCATCAAGTTTTTGTTTTGTATGATTTTCTGTGTATGAAATCTAAGATAGGTAATCTATAGAAACAATGACTAAATTCATAAGGTGGAGGAAAGTGGGATGATAACAACAAGGAGAATAAGAAAGAGGAAAATATTCTAAAATTGACTATGGTGATGAATGCACAACTTTAAAAATATGAATGAATTGGGGCTGAGCCCCATGGTGTAAGTGGTTGAGTGCGGGACTGTGGCCCGTGAGCTTGGCAGTTCAAATCCAGCGGCAGCTCTCAGGAGCAGCACTGGGTAGTGCCCACGACCACCTGAGGCAGTGATGTCCCCCCCCACCTCCCCAAAAATGAATGAATTGTTAACTTATATAAGTAATTAGTGTCACAAAACTATTTTTAAATAACTTCTTACGCTTTAGAACCTATCTCTATGTCTTTAAAAATGAGTTGTATTTTTATCTTGTTAATAATGTTTCTTTTTTTAAATAGTGTGATAGAATATTGGTATTATGTGGAAATTGAACAAGATTTGTTCTTATATATGAATTAATATGAATATTTAAGTGACACTTTTCAAAGTATATATATTTAAAACTCATTTGAAACTTACCCTTCCCCAATATAGTAGGGCAGCTTACATTTTTCTTCTTCTATTATTATTATTATTTTTTTAATTCACAGTCATAGAACATCAATGCCCAGATTACAACCTTTGAAATGGAGAGTCTGATAGGCTGTTTGCACCATATTTCATATGCATATCAGCAAAAAGCGACTTAAAATCAATTCAATGAAAATTTATAGAATGCCACTATGAACCAGAATGTGTGAGTTTTTTTGGGATCCAAAAGAAAATGACATAAACTCTCTCCTACCAAGAAGTAAGCACATTTGCTATTGTTCAAAAGTATACATTTTGGATACTATAGTTTTATTTTTAAAACTTAAAAAAAATAGTGAAATAGTTTATATATACAAGCATTCTAATAACCAGGTAATGTAGAAGGAATAATTGGTACAAATAAAGATCTTTTGCTTCCTACTAGTACTATAGATGGGTAAACTAGCAGTAAATGAAATATTAAGTCTCTGAACAGTGCACTGACTAGAATAAATGAACAGGAGTAAGTGAAAATTGTGTGTACATTTATTCTTCAATTAGTGATTATCTCATCGAAGTTTTCACATTTATGATAATAGTTAAAAAAAAAGCTACAACTGTACTATTTATGCCTTAATGATTTATTTCAGATAATAACAAATACTGATGTGAACGATAAGAGTAAAACTCATTGTGATGTCAAATTAGTTGGATCATGATTCTCCATTGTTTGACAGTTCTGTTGTGATGTAATTTAGCATTTATGTAATGATACAATCTTATTTTGTGATGTGATGAGATCATCCTCCATTTTTGCATATTATTGATTTTCATATAATGAGTTGGTCTTTGAAACCCTAATGATATTTGTAAGTGAGCACTGTTTGTATAGTCAAATGCTCCATATTTACAGCTATGATTTTAGTTAAGTAAATGTAAACATTATATGCTACCAAAAAGACAATGTGTCGAGACCTTTAAATCAACCCCAACTCATGATCCTAGAGGATGGAGGGAACCTGAGCTGTACGGATTCCAAGTCTCAAACTTTATGGAAGCACACTGCTTCATCTTGCTGTCACAGAGAAGCTGGTAGATTTGAACCACTGACATTTTGGCTAGCAGTAAAGTGGCTTAAATGTTATAGCTCCAGGTCCATTCATGTGTATGCTACTAAGAGTAAACCCATGAACGTATGCAACATTTTCTAATATCCAAAAGGCGTTTGCGTTTCGTCTGCAGGTATGTAGAAATCGCTAAATTGACATTGCTCTGGGGTTCAGGCCCTTAGATAAATCATTTCTTTAGAAAAGCTATTATGGTAAAATACAAATAGCGAAGCATCCCCTCCAATTCAGTGATTTTGACTGGTACAGCTCAATGATATCGATTAAATTACCATTTGGGGCACCCATCAGCATTATTTCTTTCCAAACTGTTTCATCATGCTGAATATAAAATCCAAGTCTTTAGCAAAGCCTTCTATATCCACCTTGAATGGGCCTGTAAACTTAAGTTTCTATGCATTTGTCTATACCAGATACTTCTTTTAAATGGGAACACATGGTATTTGTCTTTTTTTTTTTACATATTCAGCAAAATAGATAGCATGAGAGATAACACTTTGACCCTCGTTTCTTGGGGGAGGCAGCACATTTATAATATTACTCTTGTCCACTCTGGTCATATGCTTGCCACTGAAATCTAATTTTTACTTGTCTAACTCTAGGTCTTCAATACAAAGCACTCAAATGATATTTAAAATTAACAAAAAGTTGCAATTCTTTATAGCCAAATTGTGTAAATAGTCTAATTAATTGTGCAAATAGCCTAGTAGTCAAATTATGCCTATGAAAAAGCCACAAGGCATGTGTTAATGCTATACTATGTCTTCTTCTTGAGACATGTCTTTATGGGGGTTGCTTCTATAATTAAGAGTGGTCACAGCATTTTTAATACTGCCTTTAAAAACAAGTCCTTATAAAATAGAGGAATCACCCTGAGGAATCCCAGACTTTGGAAGTAGGACTTGGCACCTCATCACACTCAGGAAAGACTAGGCAACCTCAAAACTACAGCCTGCAGGCCACATGCGGCCTGCCGAGGACATTTATCTGGTCATCGGGTGTTTTTGCTGCAGCTGCCTGTCCTGCTTAGGAGTCGACTCATCCTGGGCCCGCAGTGAATTTGTCCATAGTTTGTTTTGGTTTTTTTTATCTATAGTCTGGCCCTTCAACGACCTGAGGCACAGTGAACTGTCTAAAAAGTTTGAGGACCCCAGATAAATATCAACAGACTATGTATATAATCAACTATTTATATATGGAACTACTTACACCCATGTCTATCTATATAAGATAGGCAGGATGAGAGATTCCGAGAAGAAAACAATGGGTCTGGTGGTAATGGGAGAACATGGGAAAGGGGGAAGTGAGGGAAAGGAAGAGGTGAGCAAACAAACCCAAAGACAAGGGAATAAGTAGCATGAAATTGACGGCAAGGTGGGTGTAGAATGCCAGTGAAATTTAGCCATGAGAAAAGGCTGATACTTGAAAGAAGGTAAACATGATGGTGGGACAGGAGGAAAGTTAAAAGAAGTAAAGGAAAAAACAAAAGAAATTTATAGAAGTACAAATATAGGCATGCACATAGATGAATGTATAAATATATTAATGGGGATATAGACCTATGTACATATATTTAATTGTGAAGTATTAAGGTAGCAGATGGACATTAGGTCTCTAATCAAGTACTCTCTCAATGCAAGTAAACTTTATTCTACTAACCAGTCATTCTATGATGCTCATCTCCCCAACACAATTGCTAAAGACAAAATGAGTGTACAAGCAACTGTGGTGAAGAAAGCTAATGGTGCTTGGCTATTAAAAGTTATAGGCTATTAAAAGTATATAGACAGTGGACAGTGTAAGATATGAAAATAATAATTTATAATTTATCAAGGGCTCATGAGGTTGAGCAAGGGAGGAAAAAAATGAGGATGTGAAATCAAGGGTTCAAGGAGAAAGAAAATATTTTGAAAATGATGATGATAACAAATGTACAAAATGTCTTAAAGGCTAGAAGCTAAATAAGAAGCAAGAAAGCTGACATTGAAGAAGCACACCAGACGGTGTGATAATGTCATATCAACAGGATCAGGTATCAGGCATCAAAAGACCAAAAACAAGCAAACATATCGATGCAAATGAGGGTGGGTAGACTGGAGACCCCAAACCCATCAGGAGACAATTAAATATCCCCTTAAAGATGGATCACAAGAAAGGGATGAATCAGTCATGATATAATATAGCAACATTATTCCACTTCTTTCATTCTTCTTCCGCTCCACTCCCTGCCCACCACTAGCATAACCCCAGTTCTACCTTACAAATCTGGCAATACCAGGGTATGTACACAGGTACAGATTAGAGCTCTTGACACATGGAACCCAGGACCAGTAACCCCCTCAGGAACAGTAATGAGAGACGTGATATCACAAGAGTCGGAGGAAGGGGGGGAGGGAGAAAGAGGGAACCAGTTACAATGATTGACATATAACACCCCCGCCCAGTGTGTTGAACAGCAGAAACATGGATGAAGGAAGACAGTGGACTGTATAAGATATGAAAATAATAATTTATAATTTATCAAGGCTCATGAGGTTGGGCAAGGGAGAAAAAAACGAGGATGTGAAATCAAGGGTTCAAGGAGAAAGAAAATATTTTGAAAATGATGATGACAACAAATGTACAAATGTGCTTAACACAATGGATGTATGGATTGTTATAAGAGCTGTAGGAGCCCCCAAAAATATGATTTAAAATATAGAGGAGGGCTGAGACCCAGTGGTGTAGTGGTTGAGTGTGTGACTGCGGCCCACAGGCTTGGCGGTTCAAATCCAGCAGCAGCTCTCCAGGAACAAGGCTGAGTAGCTCCCACCACCACCAGAGAGCAGTGATTCCACCCCCCCCCCCGAAATAGAGAAATTTCTCTCTCTTTTTTTTAAAAGGAATCTCTTATATGGACAAATATTCTAATCATCAGGTAAATGTCAACATGATAATGTGGATAAATAATGAGGTTCCTTGACAGAGTGTAGGTTTGAATAAGACAGGAGAAGAGAGACGAATGGAGATTGAAAAATAAATAACTGGAGCATAAAACTGGATTTATATATAAGTCAAGAAGGAATAAATCATAACCTTGGGGATCATGATCCTTGAAGCACCTGTGAAGTGATGAAAACAATGATGTTAGAATTTCTCAAATTTTAGGAATCTCTTTGAAGATAAAGGTGTGCTGACTCAGCTATGGTTTTTCAATCACCACATATGCGTGAGAAAGTTGGACAATGAATAAAAAAATTGAAGAAGAATCAATGTATTAGAAGTATGGTGGCAGCAAAGGGTATTGAGAATATTGTGAATTGCCAGAAGACTGAACAAATTGATCTTAAAAAAGGATAACCAGAATATTCCTTAGAAGTGAAAATGGTGCGTGAAACACCTCCTGTACTTTGGACATGTTATTAGGAGAGAGTAGTCCTTGGAAAAAGGTATTTTGCTTGGTAAAATAGAGGGTCAACAAGAAGGAAGGAGGCCTTCAAGAAGAGTCACTGACCCAGGGGCTGCAACATTCAGCTTAAGCATAATGACTATTGTGAGCAGGGTGCAGAGCTAGACAATGTTTCATTCTGTTGTACATTGTGTCTCTAAAAGGTGAAACCCAAACAATAACGTGGATGACCAGAACTTCTAAACATAAACTTGCATTCTATGCAGCAGTACTTCTCAAATTTTAATGGATGCATGACTCACCTAAGAATCTTGCTAAATTGAAGAGTCCAATTCAGTAATTCTGGGGAGGGGCCTGAGAGTTTGCAGTGCCAACAAGCCACTCATTCAATATTGAGTAGTTAGGGGCAAAAGAATATACTGGTTCTTAAATTTTCTTGTGCACTGGGATTATTTAAGGTTTTTAAAAATTACTGCTACCTGAGTACCATATCTAGAAATTATTATTTAACTGATATGAGAAATTCTAAACACATTGCAAGTGACTCAAATGTGCTTGAGAAGCACTATCCTGTACATGCTGATTTGATAGGGAGTCCAGTGTACATCTTACCCACATCCAAGTCCTCTATGCTCTTGTGCTGCCCTGGACTTAGAACAAGAATTCTACATGGTGAATTATTTTTGCCTCAAGATGACAGTGTGACTTTGGTTATATTAAGTAGAAAAGAACAGGTCTATAAGTGGCACAATGATCAATTATTGCACCACATCACCCGGAGGGTCAGAGGCAAGGTCCAGTTGATATGCCTTGAAATTCCTATGAAAGCATTTTACTCTACATCCATAGACTTGCCATGAGTTGAAGTTCAGCCAGCGGAAGCTAACAAAAATAAGTAGAATGGAACCTTTGTTGTAAAGGTGTGGTGCTAAGTGTGTTCGCAGTGGAAGTCCACTGGAATCTAAAGTAAGTCCTCTTTGACCATTAGAATATAAGGCTCTGACTCACCTTTAACACTATTATTCCATAAGATCATTCCTTTGTCTGGAAAATTATAGCCCACCTTATACTACATCCCACAGAAACAAAGAAAAATGATGTGCTGCATCTACTGGAGGACCTGAATACTCATATCCTTAACAGGCATGAAACAAAGACAGTTGAATATGTTAGGCTTCATGGTGGGAAATACCTCGGTTTGGCTTCACAGGGGAATGAATTCACACAAAGCCTGGTTTGTGATCCAAGTGGGTTTTTATAAAGGACAGGAAAAGTTTTAGATTTTACAGTCCCTGAACATGGGCAACCTTATGGGATTGCACACCCTTATGAGATTGCCTTAGACCAGAGAGAGACAGTGGAATAGCCAAGCAGAAGTCAGAGAAGCAGTTGAAAAGGGCAGTAGTCTTGAAATGCAGGCCTTTAGGGGATTTGACTGGGAGACATGGTCAATGGTACTGATTGACAACGTTGGCTGAATTAAGCCCACCTGGCCTAGTCTAGGTGTACCGCTCATCTAGCCGGGAATTGAATTTGGAACATGCCCGGTTGGTATTTATTGTTGGCTAAAGGGGATGGAGGTGGAGTGCTGATTCTCTGCAGAATCCTCCTGTAGGGGGCCTTTAGACATGGATAGGGACAACCCAGATCCCAGTCTCTAGCAACTTCATATATCCTGGAGAAGAATTTGGGAGGACAAGTTCAAAAGTGAGACAGTTTAAATTTCTTACTACTACTGCTCAAAGTGAAGAGGCCTTAAAGTGCTTACTGATGAGAATCAAGACTGGCTTTCAATATGAGTTACACACTAACATAAAGAAAACAGAGCCATGACAACTGGCCCAGTAAGCCACATCCTGATAAACTGAGAAAAGACTGAAGTTGTCAAGGATTTCATTTTACTGTGATCCAAAAGCAATATCCATGAAAACCCAGTCAAAAACATCAAACAACATCTCAGTTTAGACAAATCAGTCGAAAAAGGTATCTTTAAATGTAAAAAATGAAAAAATATTAAAAAACAGAAATGCAACCTTGATGATTAAGGCTCATCTGAACAAGTCATGGTATTTTTAATCTCATTTTATGCATGTGAAAGTTGGACAATTTGTAAGAAAGGCAAAGAAAACCTTTGAATTATGGTGCTGGCAAAGTCCACCAGGAGAAATAACTAACTTGTCTTTGGAGAAGTATGCCAGAATGTTCCATAGAAGGGAGGCTGGTGAAACTGATATATTTTGAATATTTATTTTATCAGGAGAGAAAAGTTCCTGAATAAGAACATCCTGGTTGGAGGAGAAAATGGTTTCTAGTTAAAACCCATCTGCACAGAGCTCCTGTTGCCAGACCAGAAAATTGGGAAGTAAAGTGAAGGAGACTGGAAAGCAGAGTCCTGAAATTAGGACTAGAATACTAGGGTCTGTCCTGTACCTTGCTTTTTTGTGATTTCCAATTATAAAGAGAACCAGGGTTGCCGTAAATTGCTCTAAGTTCAGCATGCTGGACTCATGGGCTCTGGCTGAAGAGTTACGTCCACCCATTTCCAGAGTAGCAATTTCTCCAGGCTGATCCCCTAAAGGGGACATAATCCCAGGCACAAGGAGAACCTCAGAGACTTAGTCACAGGACTCCACAGCAGAGCTCCCCGCACTGCTGTTGGCTGTCTTGAGCTCATAACATGTGGAGGGGGATCTGCAGGAAGCCAAAATTTGGAGCAGAAGAAAAATCAGGAATTTACCTGAGTCAGGGTGTGGTGTGGCAGAAAATAAATAGACAGCTGTAGTCTAGGGGGTGAATTCCATTTCAGTTGGCTGAGAAGAAAACAACCTTCCCGATAAGGTGGGCCTTGCCCTCTGGGGTCAATGGGACAGCCCCCATAATCAGGGCACCTCATAAGTCCAATATAAAAAGAGAAAATATATTTTCTGGGTAAAAAATGGCAAATCCCAGAAAACCCCAAGGAAGGGAGCTTACAGGAAGGAATGCCACAACTTAGCTACAGTTTCTGGAGGCTTTCAACATAACAAAGACCATACTTGTAACTGAGCACAGAGTCAGAGTCCAGAGCCAGGGAGCCAATTTAGTTTAATTACATTTTAGCTGGCCAGAGGGGGAAAAACAATAACAACAAAACCCTCTGAACTAGTAGGGCATAAGCAGTCTACATAGGTCAATAAGACCAGTTCCTCTCTCAGTGAGGATACACACAGCTAGGGAGGTCCTGCCTGTACTGAGGTCTATACAGGACTGAGGGAACACCCCTCCCCCTGTTTCCTGATGTAGTCTTACATACAGCACAAGACAGGCATACCAGTGAAATACAGTGCTCCATAACACTATAGGACATCTGGGCACTGCTGTAACCTTGCCTTCGAGGTGGATAATTCCACCCAGCATCTGTGGGACCCTACACCAAGTGGGACAGCATCCCCCTACCTTGAGGCAGAATTGGAACTCCTCCAGCTGCAAGGTCAGCTTACCACTCTAGTTCTTCTTTCTTTATTTTTTCACCCTATTATCTTTCCCACTGCTGTTGGTCTAAACTTGAGCAGTTTTGGCTTTTTGCTCTTTTTCTTCTTTTTTTTCTCTTTTTCCTATTCTCTCCCTCTCTTTCTTACCATATGCCACTACTGGACTCCAGGCAAGTACCCTACATCTAGGGCAATTCAACCCCAATAGTAGGGAGAGCTCTAGTCTGCCCTCTGTGGGAGGACTGCACACCACACAAGGCAGCTATGATCATCTTCCACAATGCTCCATGCTGCTGAGAAAATTGCCATTGTGCCTCTAAGGTGATCTTGTCAACTGGCACAATTCTGCCCAGCATCACTGGGTACCTGCATTAAAATTACACACCACCCTGCCATCTTGGGACAAGGTTTAAACCCCTCTTGCCCCACATTCAGGCAATCAGGGATCCGCTATCTCTTTACTCATTATTTTTTGTTCTCTCTTCTCTCTTTACCATCACAGTCAATCTTAATGAACACAGTTGTGTTTTTCCTTTCTTTCTATTTATTTTCTTTCTTCTCTTTCTCTTTGTTCTCTTCTCTCTTTCTGCTTTTCTGTTTCTCTCCTCTTTCTCTTTTTCCTTCCCCATGCTATGGCTGTTTTCCACCCCCCTACCCTCTGCCTAGGGCAACTCTGCCCACTCAGTGTTGCACATGGCATGAAGCATTGCTACACACAGCATTGCATGGGGCTCAACTAACTATCTATGTTTTCTGTCTTCTTCTTTGCTTTCTTTCCTTTCTTTTGTTCTGCTTTCATTATTTTCTTTTCACCTCTTCTTCATCTTCTCTTTTTCCTGCCACAATCTCAGCAGATTCAGTTATTCTTTTATGTCATTTTTACTTTTGTTTAGTCTTTCACTTTCTGTGGAAGAAGGTGTCAGTTTGCTTGGCATCTTTGCTCCTGTCTTTGTTTTCTTCTTTCTCTCTTTTCCTTCTCCTCTCTTTTTTTTCCTTCCAGAAGCCACTATTAGCCTCCAGGCCACTCTCCTCTGCCCAGAACAACTCTCAAGCTCCAGCCGGGTGACTTTCTGCCCACACTTGTCGGCTTTACACACAGTTTGGGAAATCATGCCAGCCCTCTTCTGTACTCCAAGACACTGAGGGTCCTCCCCCTCAAATGACTGGGGGGGACTCAAGCCTAAACTTTGAGGCTTGATCAACACTCCTTGAGAACTCCTGACCACCATTGTGGGTGCTCTACGGTGCTGTGGGAACATCTACCGAACCTCCATAGCAATTTCCCTGAGGAGGGTAATTCCGCCTGCCAGCTACAGTGCTCTACACAAAGGAGGTTATACCCACATGCCCTCTTCATCATTCTAGTTATAGAGGGAAACACCACATGCCAACCAAGGTGCTCCAAGCACCATGAGACAAACCACTATGACTTACTTAGAGATCAGACAGTGAAGTACAAAAACCCAACTGGCATGCCATGAGAGGACTACCCAACTCACATTTCAAGTAATAGAATAATGATTGGCTAGGCTAAAAATGAAATCACAGGTTGATAAACTGGCAGACTGATACCCCCCTCCCCAGTACAGTTACCTGCAGGTTGTTTGTAGAAGCACTCATATGAGTTCCCCAACAGAGAGCATGGTGCTCTTCGGCTCTGGAAGATGATGCCATGCTCCTCCAGAACAACATATAAACAGCAATCAGCCCCAAGAGTCTCAACAAAAAACAAGAAACAGAAGACAATGAACCTAACAACATTCATAGAAAAAGCAGGCATTGTAGGGTTAGGGTTAGAAAAAAAAAAAAAGAAGCAGGCATTGACTTCCCATTGAAAGTAATTTTCAGAAAGCTGCTTGGAGTCATATGGGATAGGAGGGAAGCCATACAGAAAAAGGATGAAATTATAGAGGAGATAAAGTCCATATACTAAAGGGAACTACAAGACTTAAGGGATGAAATAACAAAATCCAGTGGCAAGTTGACAGACTTTGTAAACAGAGTTGAGGAGACAGAAAATTGCAGCAGTGACCTAGAGGATAACCAAATAGACCTTAACAAATGGGGAAAGCAGTCAAATAAAACAATCAGAGAAGCTGGAGAAAACCCAAGAGCCATATCTGATGCTATGAAGAGGAACAATATCAGAATAATTTGACTGTCGGAAGAAGACACAACAAAGAAGCAACAATAAAAATAGCATGGGAATTCTTAGAGGAAAACTTCCTCAGCTTAATAAATGAAAATTAGACAACCATTCAGGAGGCTGAAAGAACACCAGTCAGACTGAATCCCATGAAGAACTCACATAATCTCATAAAGAAGACACATAATAGTTAAATTATCCAACTATGAGGAAAAGGAGATCATAAGAGCAGCTAGGAAAAAACAAATAGTCACATATAAAGGTACCCAAATAAGAGTATTTTCAGACTTATCACCAGACATGATGAAGAAGAGGAGGGAATGGAGTAAAATATTCCAAAATTTAAAGGAAACTCGTGCAAATCAAAGAATACTGTACCTGGTCCAGTTATCTATTAAGACTCATGGAGAAATAAGAGTCTTCCCAGACACAGAAAAACTCAAAGAATACCTAAAAAGAAACCCATCCCTACAAAAGATTATTGCTGACCCTATATGGGCAGAAGATCAACACTCCTTGAGTACAAATAACATGGAACAATTCCACCCACAGGTCAACAAAGAGAAAACAGCGCCCCCCCCTCCCCCCCAGCCCAAGATAGCATTGGCTCAATAGTGGAAAGAGGGTAAAAATGAATCACAATCACACACAACACAAGTGGATAAAATAGGTATGTAACAAATCACCCAACAAAAATGGTTAAAGATGACATCACAGAGTCCACAGAGGGATGCAATAACACTGAATGTCAATGGCCTGAACTCAGGCATTAAAAGGCAGAGGCTAATAGATTGCTCACAAAACATAACCCGTCGATCTGCTGCCAACAGGAGACACATCTCAAGCTTGCATACAAAAGCAGATTGAGGATTAAAGGCATGACAAAAATATACCATGCAAACAGAATGCAAAAACAAGCAGGGGTAGCAATTTTAATGTCCGGCAAAATTGAACTCATAGACAGGCCATAACAAGAGACAAGGAGGGGCACTATATAATGCTCAAGGGAGCAGCAGACCAAGAACCAGTGAGCATATTAAATATGTACATGCCCAATGAGTGTCCCACGACATTCGTAAATCAAACACTTCAAAAGGTGAAAAAAAATCATAGATTCAACAATTATAGTTGGTGCCTTTAATACACCGCCCTCTGAAAAAGACAGATCACTGGGAAAGACACTCAACAGGAGGTTATAGATCTAAACAGTACAATTGGATGACATGACTTGAGAGATATTTTCAGAACTTTCAACTCAAATACAAAAAAATTCACATTGTTTTCTAGCCCACATGACACATATGCAAAGATAGAGCCCATTATGGCACACAAGTTGAGCTTGAGTAAATTCAAGCACATAGAGATTATAAAGATGTCTCCCTCTGATCACTGTGCTATTAGACTGAAAAGCAACAGAAGGATGGTGAAGATAAACAAGGGCAAAAACAATTGGAGGATGAATAATTTTCTATTGAAACACGAGTGGGTATTGACCCAGATCACAGATGAAATCAGGAAATTTCTAGAAACCAATAAGAATGAAAATACCAAAACCTTTGGAATACAGCATAAGTATTTATTAGAGGTAGGCTGATAGCAATAAATGCATACATGAAAAAAGAAGAGTGACTTTTGGTTGATATACTGGTACAGAACTTAAGGCAGAGTAAACAGAGCAATCCTACTAATAGCAAAAGGATAGAAATGATAAAAATCAGAGTTGAGATACAGGAGAGGGAGAATAAGAAAGCTATGGGAAAAGTTAATGCATCTAAAAGGGGGGTCTTCAAAAGGATTAACATAATTGATACACCATTGGCAAACCTAATCAAAGAAAGGAAGGAATAAGGGTCAAATGTAAGGATGAGGGGTGAAACGGAATGGACCCAAATGAAATCAAAAGATAATTTCAATGGACCCTAATGAAATCAAAAGATAATTTCACAGTACTATGAAGGTCTCTACTATGAATTCAACAAGTTGGAAGATGTGGACAAATTGTTGGAAACACAATTCCTCCCTAGACTATCTCCGATGGATGTAAAATCCTCCACAGATCCATAGTAATGGAAGAAGCAGACATGATCATTAAAAAAAAAATCCCCTGGGCCAAATGGCTTTACAGGAAAAACTCAAAGAATACATAAAAAGAAGCCTAGTCCTACAAAAGATTATTGCCGATCCTGTACTGGCAGAAGATCAACACTCACCGAGTGCAAGTAAGAGACCATCACTTGGAACAACTTCATACATTGGGTGACAAAGAGAAAACAGCCCTCCATGATAGCATTGCCTCAATAGTGGAAAGAAGGCAAAAATTAATCACACTCACACAAAACTCAAGTGGATAATGACACAACACCAAGAATTTAGGGAAGAATTGACATCAATCCTACACAAACTCTTCCAGAACATAGTAAAAGATAGAAAACGACCAACCTCTCTCTATGAAGCTAGTATAACTCTGATACCTAAAGCAGGCAAGTATCCCACAAAAATTCCGAACTACAGATCATTATTCCTAGTGAGCAGCGATGCAAAAATCCTTAACAAAACATTGGCTAATAGAATACAAAAACACATAAAAACATAATTCACCTTGATCAAGTGGGATTCATACCAGGAAGGTTTCAACATATGAAAGACTATTAGTATTATTTGCCACATTGACAGGAAAAAATGATAAGAACCACATGATAGTATTGATAGATGAGGGAAAGCATTCAACAACATCCAACACCCATTCCTGTTTAAGACATTTAAGAAAGTTGTAGTAGAAGGAAAATTCATCAATAGTACACAAGCTATATATGAAAAACTAACAGCCAGTGTGGTATTCAGTCAATGGAGAAAAGCCCAAAATAATTCCACTGTAAAACGGAACCTGACAAGAATGTCCCTTGTTCCCACTCCCATTAATAGCTAATGACATAAGACATCAAATGTATTCATCTGGAGAAGGAAGAGGTGAAATTATTATTTGCAGATGATATGATTCTGTACATCAAAAATCCCCTAAGCTCCACAGTGGAGTGTTGGAAGCAATACAGGAATATGGCAGAGTGGCAGGATTCAAGATCGTAGAAGAGGCAATTAAAAAGATAGTACCCTTTATAACAACCAAGCACAAATTGATACATCTAGGGATATACTGACTTTAAAAAAATGAAAGATTTGTATGAGAAAAATTAAAGAACACTACTACAAATAACGAAGAATGACCTCAAAAAATGGAAGAATATCCATGCTTTCGGATTGGGAGACTCAATATAGTAAAGACATCAGTTCTGCCCCAGGCACTGCAAAATTTCAATGCTCTTCTGATAGGAATACCACCACCCTTCTTCAAAGAAATGGAAAAAATGATTATCAACTTCATATGGAGAAGGAATAAGCCCAGAATTAGCAGAGAACTTCTCAAAAAGAAGGTAAAAGCTTGCAGTACTTGACTTTAACATGTATTATACAGCTATAGTCATAAAAAAAAGTGTGGTACTGGTATAATGACAGATATTCAGACCAATAGAAAAGAGCTGAAGACCCAGAAATAAAAATATCGGCATAAAGACAACTGATTTTTGATAAGGACCCCAAAAATATCGAATGAGAAGCAGATGCCTTCTTCAATAAATGGTGCTGGAAATAATGGATATCTACCTGCAGAAAAATGAGGCAAAAACTTTATCTCACTCCATGCACAAGAATAAACTCAAGGTGAATCACAGACCTTGAGGTAAAACCCTGTGGCAGTCATGTACTGGTGTGTCAATTTCATGATTGGGAGTCTAGGGGTGGAGATAGCCAATGAGGTGCCTCTGCGGACATGGCTTTCTCCTGAGAATTCTGGGAAGCCTCACTATATTTCCCAATTGGAGGAGAGAGACTAGACTGAGTTCCTGGGAGAGAAACTACTATCAAGATGAGATGACAGCATGCTGATTGATCCTGATTCCTGGAGAAAGGAGGAGCCAGAGGAGAGGCCACATGGACTTGCCCTGCTGGAGCCAAACCTCTGGGGTGAGAGAAACACATGGAAACCCTGCCAGCCTGAGAAGCTTCTACTGCCACTAGATGCTGCTGGTGGACCCTGAGCCCTGGAAGTAAGGAGTCATGGAGAGACCCCTGCCAGCACCGGGATGCTTCTGCTTCTACTGCCACTGGGCACAGAAGACTCTACACCCACTGGCCTGTAATTGTCCTGATGTCATTGCACATGCTTCGTAAGTCAGAACGAGACTTTATGGACTGGTTTCAGATGTATGGGCTAGTGTTGGACTTATGATTTTGGAATGCAGTGGGTTGGGATGCTTGCTCAATGTTCCATTCCTCTTGTATATAAAGCTTTCCCTTATATCCATATGCATGTTTATGAATTTGTTTCTCTAGTCTTCCTGGACAAACACATTATGGTACCTTAGGAGTGGGGTACTGGAGAAACAAATCATAAAGATGGAGAGTAGATGTTTGATTTCTGCCACATGATAGTGTTTCTACTTTGGCTAGCCATAAGTCAGATATGTCCTCGCAATTTGCTGACTTGTTTTCTGGAAACAATATGAGAAGTTAAAGTTTTGATTATTTTGTTTGGATGCTGTCTTTGGTTATTAAAAATGGTAAAAATGAATGTTGCTAATGTATATTTTGAGCTCCAGGGTGAAAATCGCCATTTGAATATCCCATTGCTCAAAGACAATGGTTGAAGAAGATCCAGATGACTGAGAAAATGCATGGATTTGTTTTGATGCCTTCAGAGACCTAATTCCATGTTTTTGTGTAAATAGAATTGTTTAATAAGGACATAGAGAGGTTAAATAAGTAGTGACCTTTACTGTTTTAAGAATTAAGTTTAGGGGCTGAGCCCCGGTGGCGTAGTGGTTGTGCGCAGGACTGTGGCCCACTGGGTTAGAGGTTCAAATCCAGCAGCAAGGCTGGGCCTCCTACTCCCACCACCAGAGGGCAGTGATGAACAAAACAAAAAAAAGAATTAAGTTTAGTTTTTGACTCTATGCTGTTTATACTGATTTCTTATGCTTATATTATTGTAGATATAATAATGTATAGAAATGTTTATTGGGAAATATGAAAAGAGAGCTTGTAAAACAATTGCCTCAAGCCATCAATTTGACCTACAGATGGGTTTAGGACTCACGTTCGGGGACATCTCTAAAGAGATTGGCCCCACCCTGTCCTTAGATGGGTTTAGGCCACACCTAGGAAGATGTCTCTGAAGAAAATAGCCCCACCCAGTCTTTTGGAGTACTCAGGATATTTGCATTCTGAATGATCCACAAATAAGTCAGATTGACTGATGGAAGAAGGAGGAACTTTGCCTTTTTGGAAATCTTCACTAGTGATTTATGCCAGCAGTTGGAATATGGAACCATGAAGATAACTCCTCTCTGTGCCTGAATGTTAAAGGAAGCTTGTGGCAGGCTGAAATGCTTGTTAGGTGACCATTCAGGTTTACTACTTGTTGAATGGTAGTAGGAGAAATGCAGCAATAAAGACATGGGTTGAGTTTGGCCACTGACACCCGTGGACTTGGTTCACAGGAAATAGAGAAGACGAGCGCGGGTTGACTCGTCTGAAGTTCATGACCTAGCATGAGAGGGCTAGGCATGTTGAGAATTTGTGATGTGACCATGGTCTAAAGGGAAGGCGACCAATGGATACCCTGGTAAGGATAAGTGAGACAGCCTACACTGAGTTGGTCAGAAACTGACCAGAGGAATAGAATCTATTTGAGTCTGTGAACTGGTGCATATTACTGCTCACTTTATGGATGACCTGTCCTGATTTAACTTTGCTTATGGATATGCATTTCACAGGGTTCCAACTGGAATGAAAATTCTTCATGTTGAAAGATATGATTGGATGAGCCCTGGTGGCGCAGTGGTTGTGTGTGGGATGGCAGCCCACAGGGTTGATGGTTCAAATCCAGCAGAAGCTTTCCATGAGCAAGGCTGAGCTTCCTACTTCCACCAGGGCAGTGATGCAGGGGAAAAAAAGAAAAGAAAAGAAAGATATGATTGTTTCTTCAGAGCACTGGGTTGATGTAAGTGGGTAGTATAGAAATTGGATACCCAAAATTGGGTGATAAAGGCACGAAGTCGTTGGCTTACAAACACTTATAGGTGGGGGGATATATATTCATGGGTTTATAGGATCAAGGGGTATATATTATGTAACTTAAATTGTAAGGCATAGAATATTTTTTTGTATCTTGCTTTGTTCACTAACGGAATGTTCTTTTTAAATGATGGTGGTACATGTTGATTGTATGCATTTTAGTTTTATCCTGTTACGTCTAGATATGACTTTTTGTTTATTTGAAAGTGACGTGGTTACAGAGTTATACAAGTGTGAAATTGACAAGGGATGGTCTGTGGCAGTCATGTGTTTGTATGTCAATTTCATGATTGGGAGTCTAGGGGTGTGGTCTAGTCTGTCACTTGGGAGATAGTCAATGAGGCTCCTGTGTGGGCATGGCTTTCTCCTGAGAATTCTGGGAAGTCTTGTGATATTTTCCAATTGGAGGAGAGAGACTAGACTGAGTTCCTGGGAGATGACTACTAGCAAGATGAAACGACAGCATGCTGATCGATTCTGATTCCTGGAGAAGGGAGGAGCCAGAGGAGAGACCACATGGGCTTGCCCTGATGGAGTCAAGCCTCTGAGGCAGGAGAAGCCATGTGGAGATCCCTGTCAGTGCTAAGATGCTTCTACCACCAAATAATTAGGGCCATTAGTGAGAGAATCAGGACCAACCTGTGAACCTTCACATAGGGAATATACTTAGGCTATTGGAAATAGCGAAGGGTACAAATACAGAGAAGTCACAAATTGACAAGTAATCTACCCGGAGAGATATAAGATAACCTATTGACTGTGAGAACATCTTTAGCAATGACACATCAGACAAAGTCCTTATTACTAAAATCTACAATACTTTGCAAGCTTACAAAACAATGCAAGCTTACAATAACTGCTCACTGTGGAGGTGGGCAAAAAACCTGAACAGAAATTTCACAGAGACAGAAATTTGAATCACAAATAAACATATGAGAAAATGTTTCCAAGCATTATCCATAAGACAAATGCTAATTAAAACAACTATGAGATACCACCTAATACCCTCAAAGGTTGCCCAATTCAAAAAAGCAGAAAGCAGCAAGGGTTGGAGGCGCAGTGGTGAGATAGGAACTCTCATCCATGATGGTTAACCTGTTAGTATGGACAGCCACTATCGAAATCGAAATCAATTTGGCAATTTTTAAAACAGATGGAAATTGAATTGCCATATGATCCAGCAATTCCCCCACTTGGCATACATTCAGAAAAGGCAAAAAATAAACCAGTGCTAGAAATCTGTGCTCCCATGTTCATTGCAGCACAGTTCACAATAGCAAGGAGTTGGAAACAACCCAAATTTCTACCAACAGATGAATGGATTAAAAAAACAGTGGAACATAGATACAATGGAATACTATGCATCGCAGAATAACAGCAAGGAATCCATGAAACATATCACTTCTTGGGAAGAACTGGAGGAAACTTCAAGGTGAAGTAAGCCAAGCAAAAAAGGACAAGTGCAACACGAATCCACTGAAGTAAATTTTTTTAAAAATGCAAAAAGGGCATAGGGAAAAAGCTACTGTGTACAAAAATTCCTTGAGTAAGGTCCAGTTAGAATGGCAGGGGCCAGACCATATCCAGGGCTACATATGGTAGCCAACTAAGAAGTGGGTAGAGGGGAGTGGGCAAGGATAGCAAGGTGTAGCCTGGGAACAGGGCACTAGTCCATCCAAGGAGGGGGTGTTGTTTGTATCTCCACAGGGAAAGAGGGACCAGTCTTAAACCCGGTGTTCCAGGATGTGAATTCAACGTGATGGCAGTGGAGGGGTCTGAAGGGCCAGCCCAAATTCCTACTACATGGACAGCCAACCCTCCCCCCAGAAAAATTTACTTTAGAGGTTAGCACTGAAGCTGCAACTAAGGGAGAAGGACATGTCTGACCAGAGCACACAGGAGCAAATGAAAGAGGAGGAAGAGAGAATGGAGTTCATCCTAGCCCACGAAGCCTTGAGGACCATACTTCACTCAGAACAGACAATCCACAGAGGGGGCCATATGGCCAACCCGACTGTGAGACAAGATGCCCCTTACTGAGGCACGGCCCTACAGGGGACGGCATGGAGACACAGTGTGAGTACTGCACTGACCCCACCACACTGAGGCAAAACATGGAGCAGAACAGCAGGGAGAGTAGAACATGAAGGTCCTGAGGGAGTACCAAAAATAGACTTTGTGCCAGGGCATGGCACTCCATGGGATTCTTCCGGAGGACACTCCTAGAGGTCACCAAACAGATCTTGAACTATTTAAGAACTATTAAGCTTTCTCTATTTAATCATTTTTCTTCTTGATATTTTTTGTTATTATTGTGATCATTTTGTTTTCTTTTGTCGCTTTGCCTGGCTATGTCTTGTGTTTTTATGTATATCCTTATCTCTGTAGGTCTATCTAGGTAATATAGGCTGGATGAACAGTCTGTGTGAGAAAACGATGGGACCGATGCTTCCTGGAGTACATGGGAGAAGGGGAAGTGGGGGAAAGAAGGTGGTGTTGATCAACCCAGGGACAAGAGAAGAACAAGTGATCTAAAATCAGTGGAGAGTGTGAGAGACCTGGCAAGGATTGATCAAGGGTAATGTAACAGAGAAATTACTGAAACCCAAATGAAGGCTGAGTATAATAGTGGGACAAGAGGAAAGTAAAAGGAAATAGAGCAAAGAAAGAGGAGGCAAAAGGCATTTATTGAGGTCTAAAATACAGGCATGTACATAGCTAAATATATTTTTATATAATGATGGGGAAATAGATCTACATTCATATATTTATAGGTTTAAGCAACAGATGGACATTGGGCCTCCACTCAAGTACTCCCTCAATGCAAGAACATTTTGTTCTATTAAATTGGCATTCCATGACGCTCACCTTCCTGACAGGATTGTTGAAGACAAATGTGTGCATAAGCAAATATGATGAAGAAAGCTTCTGGTGCCCAGCTATCAAAAGATATAGCATCTGGGGTCTTAAAGGCTTTAAGGTAAACAAGTGGGCATCTAGCTCAGAAGCATCAAAGCCCACATGAAAGAAGCATACCATCCCGTGTGACCACGAGGTGTGGAAGGGATCAGGTATCATGCATCAAAGAACTAAAAATTATAACATTGTATATGAGGGGGGATACAAATTGGGAAAGCAAAACCCATCTGTAGGTAATGGGACATCCTCTTACAGAAGGGTCATGGGACGGAGACGAGCCAGTCAGGCTGCAATGTAGCAATAATGAAACATACAACTTTCCTCTCATTCTTCAGTGCTTCCTCACTCCCACTATCATGATCCCACATCTGCTTTACAAATCTGGCTAGACAAGAAGATATACACCTGTACAGATAGGAACCGGAAACATAGGGATACCAGGATTGATGATCCCTTTAGGACCAGTAGTCAGAATGATGGTACTGGTAAGTTGGAGGGAAGGTTGGGTAGAAAGCGGGAACTGGATAACTTGGGTGTAGACAACAGGTAAGTGGGTGAAGGGAGACATAGAACAGTGTGATACATGACAAAATAATAATAATTTATAAATTATCAAGGTTTAAGAGGGAGAGGTGAGTGAGGAGGGACGGGGAAAATGAGAAGCTGATACCAAGGGCTTACGTAGAAAGCAAATATTTTGAGAATGATAAGGGCAACAAATGTGCTTGACATACATGAACATGATTGATATATGTATGGATTGTGCTAAGCGTTGGATGAGCCCCCAATAAAAATGATTTTTTAAAAAAGAACATCCTGTTTGGTAAATCAGAGGGTCAGAGAAAAAGAGGATGACACTCAGAGAGATGGGGGACACAGTGGCTACTACAATGGGCTCTGACTGAGCCCCGGTGGCTTAGTGGTTGAGTGCGGGACTGCGGTCCATTGACTTGGCAGTTCAAATCCAGCAGCAGCTCTCTGGGAGCAAGGCTGGGTAGCTCCCACAACAACCAGAGGGCAGTGATGCCGCCCCCCCCCAAACAAAACAAAACAAAAAAACCAATAGGCTTAAACACAGCAATGCTTGGGAGGATGGTGAAGACCAGGCAGTGTTTCCTTCTGTTGTACATAGAGTCTGTAAACATCCAAGCCAACTCTATGGTGCCTCACGAGAACATCAGTGTCTGATGGAGCATCTGAGTGGAATTGACATCCTACTCATGACTGCGCTCCCCACTTCACTGTGTGGTGTGGGGGAGACCAGGGTGATGGGGAAAGCATGCACTCATTGAACCAGGCCTTTCAGCAACTGCAACTGTTTTACGACCTTTCCCATTTTGCCACTGGCTGGTTCATCTGTCTCAGAGATAAGCACTGCAAGACAATTTTGAAAGAATTCATTATTTGTGTGAAATTGATCAAAGACTGTCAGTGACTTCATGGTGTTTTTCAACGAGGAGAATGCCATTTCCTCAGACAATGCCACTCATCCTACAGTCTTTTCTTGATTTCATAGATTCCCTGGAAAAACAATTATGAAAGTATCTCCTAAAGTCAGGGCCTTAGGCATTTACAAAAGAACTTCATGTATGAGATGAGAACATTTTCTGCTGAATTTTTTAGCAGAGTTCATGGGACCCCCTATAGTCAGAATGAGCTTCATGCTGAGATCTTATTTTTCCCCCTTCTTGAATAAGTTTAGAGCTGGCATGGCAGATAATGAGAATGCTTTAGCATGCACAACAAGGCAGGGGTTAATACCTCTCTGGCTGACATTATTTCCCACGGAGTTGAATATGGCAGAAGTGAAAAATGATGTTTGCCACTTCTGCATATGTTTCATCGTGGAAAAAAATATCAGAGCAGACAAAATCAAAGTCAGTCAGTGAGTTTTTAAAATTTATTCCATCATGATTTTAACTGTGAATTAACCTTACTGTATGTTTGAAGACTTAGGAAGAACTTAGGACACTGTCCATGATTTGGGAGGGACATCCAATAGAACCATTTTGCATTCATAGCCTTTTACTTACTTTTCCAGCTTCTAAAGGTCACCTGGCACACGGAAGGCAGTTCTGTCTGAGCACAAAGTCCTGAAAGGACAAGTTGCCATCATACAGAGAGTACTTTTCTGAACTGCCTGGTCTCTGGGAGATGCTGCTAATGCAATACTGGTGAACTAAAACACACATTGATGGAATATTGGGGATGAATTGGATAATCCTAGAATTGCTTCTGGAGTAAGTGGTAGGGTATATCACTCTGCATTGGCCTAAGTACAGCTGGCAAGGAGCTTAGATGCAGTTATACAGTAGATGCAGGGAAACAAAACCTCACAGACCACCTCTGGTTTGCATTGTTCACCCTGCAGTCCTTGGGTTAAAATGTCTCTATATAAACAACCCATAGGATACATGGTATACAGTCATGGCCTAAAACTCTTACCTTGAGTCTTATTCTGATTTATGGAATAGGCAAAAGAGGTGGGACTACAAGGAAATTCAAGCACTGACTAAGGAATGCTTATATCAATTGTCAAAACATATCATTTAACTCTGGTATGCTGCTCTCTGACCACCCTTCTACCCACCCTGTATATCCCTATGTACATTCCTATGTATTTGAAAGAATGAATTGAATAATGAATTGAAAGGAGAATGCCAATAATAATCTGAAAATCTTCACTCTTACAAGTCAAAACATCTCTTTTTGCTCTAGTTTTGCTCATTTTTAAAAAATGCAAATTCAGGTAGTATTTTATTATTCATGAATACACTTCCATTTTAAAGCTGTGTGACCTTAGGCAAAGCATACACTTCCTTATGTAGAATAACAGCAGTAAAATGATAAAAGCCAACTTCAAATAGTTTGTGAATAATTTCTATGATCTTTCCATTCCATTTTTCCAGAAAATTTCTGAAGACCCTGATATCTATTTCTCAGAGTTCTTATGAGAATTAGATGAATTAATGAATCTAAACCACATTGACAGCATCTTACACATAGTAAAACCAAAACAACCTTCTCTCCTCCCCCCCACCCCCCACAATCCCAAAAACCCTCCCTGAAGAGAAACACTTTTGTGGGGGCCTTTGCACTTCCTTACTGCATCACAGTTTATGGTGAAATTGCTTGGCATGGTAGACCACTGCCCTTAAGTGAGGCGTGGAAGTGGTTTCTTTGCATCTTTTTAGTTGCTGTTTTCCTTGTTTATTTGTTTCTGTTTCATGAAGTTTTGGACAATGAGTGTCAGCTCATGACTTGTGAAAGCATCTTTCACAGCTCTAGTAAGACAGGTGTGAAATATAGGTATGATAAATCTTTTGGAGGTAGTGGCCTTACTAGGATGTTAATGACACCAGAATTGGTCATAGAAAATGGACTCTCTCCTACTACTCACCTCCAGCATCAGAGAGAGAGAGAGAGAGAGAGAGAGAGAGAGAGAGAAATCCCCCAAATTACTTTCCATAAATTGTTCTAGAAATGGCTTGGTAAATATGATTCCTAGCTGTGAATTACTTGGGGCTCAAGTTCACTGAATAGGTTTGGTTTGAACTTGGGTTACCTGAAAATATCACTACTGTCATAAAGATGGTTTTCTAACTGACCAGGCATGTCCTTATGAGGTAGAAGAGTCCGCAAAATCCATTAAGTATCTCATTTTCGTTGAAGAATTTTTTTTGTTTAGTCAATCTCTGTAACTCATTTCCAAAAGCACCCAAATAGTTTAAATTTTTATAAGTTAGCATGCACCGAATAGCTAAGCAAGGAAGGCAGGGAGGACTGAAGGGATGTTTTCCTGAAAATACAGTGTTTGTGACTGGATTACCATCTCCCTGCTAGAATTGCAGGTACTCTTAGCTCTCAGAAGGTCCCAATTAGGCCTGACACATTGCCATCACAGTACACAAACTCCATGTAACAATCATATTAAGCTCAGGTGGTGCTGACTGGGTTTTAAAGCAGATTTCCCAACCAGTGTGGGTGGACAGATTCCCATTTCATCAACCCCGCTCATTTTCTTACTCCATTGTAAATTCCTATTATAACACCCTGCCTAGGAATATTCTAGCTCCTCACAGTCAGTATGTGTTTATTTGTCAACAATTGTATGAAACCACACAGAAAACCCTTCTGACTACTTGATGGGAAGAATCACATTGAAATACCACAGACTGTGAAGTAAGTTAAAAAGTTTTGAGAACATAGTTACTTAGAAGCTTCAAGTTTTAAATGTGTCGAAATTAAACTAAAATACCTAAAGATATATCTCAATAGATGACTAAAAAGAAAATAACTCCATTTGTGAGGCCTACAGGATATGAGAAGTATTCTAGCTTCAGTTTTTTCCTTTATATTAATTTGCTGTTTTGGCATTTGTGTTATGCACTAGAAATACATATGCACAGAAAACAATCCAGGCCTCCTCGCTGTTCTCTGTCATGTATCCTTCATAAGGCAAGGCAAGCTTCTACTCATCTGTGCATTCATTTTTTAATCATATTTTATTCAATTCCTATGTACTCTCAAATATTCTCGTTCTTTCGGATACATCTCTTTTTTGAAACATTTAAAATGGTTTATTGTAGCTCAGCCTTAATGTTTCTTGTTTTAGTTTTAGCTTTTTTATGACAGGTGAAATTTTCAGAACAAATTAGTTTTCCATTCAACAATTAATACACATTTTGTTTCATGACATTCACTGCAATTCCCACAGCACAGTTGCACCCTCACACTTCCTACTAGCATTTTCCTTTTCCACTGGTCTTTCTTTCCTAGCCTTTGCTGCCTTCTGAACTTTTGTCTCTGGGAAAATATTGCCTATACCATCTCAGGTAATGAATTAGTCTACTGAGATACTTAGTCCACTACTTCCTGGTGTTTTCGTTCACCTTGTGGACTTTTCTACTGTTTGACTGAAAGTTGAGCCACAGCACTGAACTTGAAGCATAGCCAGATGCCATAATCTCAGATTTTCACCAATCTCTAATCAAACAGTAAAACTGAATTTATTTATGATTGTTTTTGTTTTGTTTTGTGGGCATCACTGCCCTCTGGTGGGAGTAGGAGACCCAGCCTTGCTCCTGGAGAGCTGTTGCTGGATTTGAACTGCCAAGCCAGTGGGCCGCAGTTCCGCACTCAACCACTATGACACCGGGGCTCACCCCTATGATTATGCTTTGAGTTTTGTTTCACATTTTTTCCCCACTTACCTACTTCTACTATGATTTCTTTCAAGAGTGGTAGCAGGGAAATTTCAGGGTCTTGGAGGTTGAGGTCTTTGACCTAATTGCTTACAAGTGTTTTAAAGTATTTCTCTATCTTTCTGTGCTCAAGAGAGGAAGAAACCACTAGTCACCCCTTAGAGAGTTACTCGAAAGCTCTTAGGACATCAGTTGCTCCTCACCAAAGTAAGGTGTAGCGCATTTTCTGTGTGGACGATGCTATGCTTTGTTGTGTTCACCAAACTGTGGTCCTGAGCTCCCAGACACAGAGAGAAATCAATCTCTAAAGGGGTTTGTTTGGGTATCGCTAAAAAGGTTTTGCAATTTTGCTCATTGTATATTCTTGGATATAAAAGCAGCCCATGTAAATACATATGTAGAAATATTTTCAGTGAAACCTATACACATATGGGGAATTTAACAAATTCATGGAATATTTACTCATCTTTTAACTATTTCCTTGAACTTTTTGAAGCTTCCTCATATACTTGTGAAGAGTCTCATCTCCTTCCCACAGGTACTTTAATAACTTGCCTGTCTATCTGTGTATCCCTTTGTAGGCTCCTATTGCTGTTGTTGCAGGATGATGTAAATAATAGTATCTTTGTTGCCTTTAACTCTTGTAGTCAATCCAGTGTCCGCCTTTGCACTGGTCATTGTTTGCTGTCCCATTTATTGCATATCACCTTCCCCTTCATTCAAGCTTTTATGGAGAAGACATTGTGCTTCACAAAGAAGAGGAGGGCAGTGAAAGCGAGAAAGGCCTTCCAAGAGATGCACTGATACAGTGGCTGCAACAGTGAACTCAAGCATAGGAACAATGACTCTTTAGTTAATAATTTACACTCCCATACCCCTCTTCTTTCTGTTAACCATCAAGAATCTTTCTTCCTATGTAAAGACATTTTCTTAACTCTTTATATTAATGTTCCCATATGTTTGTCCTACTTTGATCGACCAGTTTCACTGAGCATAATTTCATTCAGGTTCATCCATGCTATGAGATATCTCACATTGCCTAGTGTTCCAGTGTGCATATATATTATAGCTTGTTTTGCTATATATCTGTTGATGGGGGACTTAGGTCATTTTCATCTTTAGCTATGGTGAATGTTTCTGTGATGATTATGGTGTGTGTTTATTTATGTCATGACTCACATTTCTGTAAGATACATAGCTAGTAGTGGGATTGCAGAATTGTCTTGTATTTATAGTTCAAGCATTTGAAGTATTTCTAGCAATTGAAGCATTTCCAACATTTCCCCCATATGCTTGAAATGGACTGTATGTCACTAAAGACTCCAAGTATACCTCAGTGTTCATGTTTCATCCTTTTTAATCACTCAGACCAGTAGGGTTAAGAAACCCAGAGGCTTTTTCCAGCTGGGATCTTCACTCACAGGTTTTTAAAATTTTTTTTTTTAAGAAACATACTCTACATTATTGCATAGACCATACCAACAAATGAAATCAGTAATGATATCTCATTTACCCTCTTAACTTGTAGTTCTCTGTTATTTTTTCCTCCCATCCTTGCTCCCATCCTCAATTATTTTCCAGTATATCTTCAAGTATAAAGAAAGTGCCATACTAGTCTCCACAGTGGTTGGACCATTTTACAATCCTACCAGAAGTATTCAAGGACTCCTGTCTTTCTATAACATCACCAGTATTTGTTTTCTGTTTTTTCTAACCTTACTGGTGTGAAATTATATTTCATTGTTGTTTTGATTAGCATCTCTTTAATTACCAATGATTGTGAGCCTCTATTTACTAATGATTTTGATTTGCATTTCTAATTACTAATTTTTGGCTTCTCTCTGATTATTAATGATTTGGTGACCACCCACATGTTGTCTTCTTTGGTGAAGTGTCTGTTCATGCTTTTTGTCCATTTTTAATTGGATGATCTGCTGTTTTACAATTGAATCATTCTAGTTTCCTATACAGTTTAGAGATTTTATCTGATGTCATTTTCAATTTGTTTTCCCATATTGTAACTTCTCTTTCTTTTTTTCTTCTGTAGCTTCACTTTCTAACTCTTCATGAGCTATTTTGCTGTGTAGAAGTTCTTACTTATTAGGGGGTCCCAGTCATATATTTAGCCCTATGGTGTTTCTACATACTTAGTTATATTTGATATTGTTAGTAGGGCTTTTTAGTAGGGCTTCTACATTTGCCCGATTTTTCTCTTTGATGGCCTTTATAGTTTGGGGTTTTACATGTAGATTTTTGATTTACCGTAAGATAGTCCTTGGATATGCCATGAGATCCCTTTTAGGCATTCAATCAGATAATTAAATTCATATCTTCTCATGCTTTGTGATATCAGGAGATTTTTTTTCCAACCAAAAGCTAGCACAAAGAAATTGTCAAATTTGTTGTACATTAAAACAGTGGATTGATCTCTAAAAATATTAGGAAATTTGAATATTTGATCTGCTTCTTTAATCTTTTCTTTGAACGATTATTAGACGTCTAGGATTATCATCTATGCCTGTTTCATTAGGTATTATTGGTCTTTGTTATAGGAGGTCCGGTTAGTATGTCTTCATAGTAACCCATCTTTCCAGAAACCCAATGGATTTATTTTTCAAGAAGCTCTCATGATAATCATTTTTCAATTCATGTGAGGTTTGCAATAAACAAGTAAATTAAAATATATAAGATGAGGATAACTGCCATGGCAAGAATAACTAATGATGTCCTAGAGAATTCCTGAGTTGTATATTTATAAGTGCCCAAAGAAGACTTCTTTGAAAAGACGTCTAATCGTCATGCTTTATGATAAGAAAGAGCCAGGTTTGTGAGTCTTTGTGCTTACCAGACACAGAATGGCCAGAGCCAAGAGCCTAAAATGGGAAGCAGCTTAGCAGGTACAAGGAACAGCAAGAAGGTAAATACTCTTAACTGCACTGTATCCAGAAAAAGATCACTCAAAATCCTAAACCCTTCTACCCATAAAATGGCCTTGTTTGGAAATGGGACCTTTAAAGATATCATCAGTCACATTAGCATGAGATGATTGTGGAACCTAAGTTTATAAAACAGTTTATAAAACAGAGGAATGGGGGCTGAGCCCCGGTGGCGTAGTGGTTGTGCGTGGGACTGCAGCCCACTGGGATGGAGGTTCAATTCCGGCTCCCAGGAGCAAAGGCTTGGCCTCCTACTCCCACCACCTGAGGGCAGCAGTGATGCCTAAAAAAAAAAAACAAAAAAAACACAGGAATGACACCATGTGACTGTCTGTGAAGAACTTCCTGGAGCTACTAGATCCTAGGAGAGGGCCGTGGAACAAAAGTGCCCCTCAATCCTCCAAAGGAATCAAGATGGCTGATACTCTGAGTTAGATTGAAAGGAGTGGCAAGGTTATTACTTGGGACACTTGATTATCTTGGTTTTTAGGTTTAAATCTTATGACACATCAACTCTCTATATGGAGAAAATTCTGGAAATTGCATCCAGGTAGGTTATTTATAGCAGTTACAGAAGATAGCACATCAACAGCTCCACCTGGTCAGTGTACAGGTAACCTGCTTATCCTCTGACTCAATGTCTTAATCTTTCCCTGACAGTGATAGGCCCCCATCTAAGTAAGTTTTCATATGTTTCCTTCAGCCTTATATGGGAATCTAATGAATCAAGGGGTACAACTTCTTTGTATGTGTGTTCCTAAATGCCGGATAATCAAGTGAGGTGTTGCTTATAAATGACTGCTTTGGATTACATTTTGCCCCTCCCTCAAAAAATGAGTGTCACTAGAGAGTGAAGGGGATGTGAACTGTACTATTATACTCCCCACAGGGAGGACACCAGAAGCACTGTCTATAGCATTGCTTTGCAGTGTTTGAGCAGAAATTTATAAAAATACTTTAATAAAAATAAAAATATCCCCAATGCTAGTTACACCAAAAATATTTTCCATGTAAACTGGGATGATGGAAAAGAGGAAGACTTTGAACAAATTTGATTGACAGCGTGGCTGCAACCATGGACTCAAACCTAAGCACAGTCATGAGGCTGGTGCGTGCCTGGACTGTGCTTCTTTCTGTGTACATTGGATCACGCAGGTCAGGGTCAACTTGATGGGACTGCACAACAACAAGATTCTAAATGGTCTGGTCCAGGAAGAGGCTCCTGGGGGTGATGACACCCTTATTATCACATTGGGGGAAGCCAATTGTAGTGATGTCACTTATTCAAAAGTAGATCTTGGAATTCTAAACCCTGTACCTATGGATATAATCCTTACTGGACAGAAACTTTTGTTTGTTATGTGGACAAGGCCATATCTGTGTAAGATGTGTTCTGGACCTCATCTCTGAATTCTAGGAAGTAGGTTAGACACAGGGATTTTGAAAAACAAAAAGCAGAAAAGCAAACTCACTACCACTGAATCCATGCTGACTCACAGTGGCACCGTGTGGGTGTCTGAGGCTGTAACTGTTTACCGGAAGAGACAGTCCCGTCTCTCTTCCTTGTCAAAGCCAATGGTGGTTTCCATGGGATGGCACAAATGGGGAGAAGACAGATACTGTGTAGAGATCTCCATGTACTGAGGAATCCATGAGTTTCAGAAGTTGAAAGACAAGGATTTTCCCCCATTGCCAATATAGAGAGTCACCTGCCTCTAGCCAGTGCCCTGAATTCGCATCTCACCATAATTATGGCCAAGAGATCTCTATTCAGTCATTGAACTTTTGTCCATAATTTCTCAAGTTTAGAAAAGGCCACTGTCATTATATTTAATAATGAAATTCTATAGTCTAGTTTAAGAGATGGGAGTAGAGTTTGAAACACGTTGCCTTGGTATGAGCATTGATTATAGGAATAAATCAGGTTTCGTTCACAGTCTTTACATTCTGGGGCTGTAGACCTGTCATAATGCTGAGAATGACCTGTGGTAAAATGTGGTGGGAGACTCTGAGTATTTTGCCTAGTTTTCCGCTGCTCATTAAAAGGTGAGAGGGCCACATATACCTAGAAGTTCCTCATAAGAAAGACCCGCCAGTCTAATTATGAATTGTCATTTGCTGAAAACCCGATGGGACCTAGTTTTGTTCTGAAACACATGAGTTTGTCTTGAGTGGGAATCAGCTCAATAGAAGTTGGTAAAATGTCCTTCACATTGAAATTCTATATTTAGGAGGAAGCTTTTGAAGAAATAAGTTCTACTAGTCTACAGCACACAGTTAAACCGTGTTCTTAGTACAGCTATGTTACATTAATTAATCCCAATGAATTTCAATCATATGTAAATAGCTGGACAAGATGCTCCCAGTTCCCCTCTCTTTAGCCATGAAATTTTGTGATTTCAGCCTAAATAGTTTTCTTTACTCACTATCATTTTACTTGGAAAAATATTTCATGTTTTTGTAAGTCCGTGGTACAAGGCCTATGAATAGGCAACCATATTTTCATAAGCAAACAGGAAGGGCCTCTATAGAAAATTGTGTCTCAAATAAGTTCCTTAAATCCTGAAAATAAGCACAGGTTAGGATGTAATGTGTGGTAGAACTTTCCAAATATTTCTGCTAAGGAAACATCTCAGGGGTTTAAGCCCCGGTGGCGTAGTGGTTGTGCGCTGGACTGTGGCCCACTGGGATGGAGGTTCAATTCCAGCAGCGGGAGCAGAGGCTGGGCCTCCTACTCCCACCACCAGAGGGCAGTGATGCCTCCCAAAAAATCTCAGAAAAGTAGGATGTAATCCTTTGATTGGCATGAAGTACAAAAGTCACCAGCTAAGGTAGAAACTCCTGGTTTTCAGCCAGAGAAGCATTGATATTTCTGCCAGGGATTAAAAATGTTTACATTTCTTGGTCTAATCCACTTTGTAAGGTAGAATTGAGGTCATGATACCGAGGGGAAGGAAGTATTAAAGAACTAGAGGAAAGTTGTGTGTTTCATCGGTGCTATACTGCACCCTGACTGGCTCATCTCTTCCTTACAATCCTCCTGTCAAGGGATATCCAATTGTCTACAGATGGGCTTTGGATCTCCACTCCTCCTCCTCCCTACCCCATTCACATGGGGTATGGTTTTATCCTGGGTCTTAGATGCCTGATACCTGATTCCTCATAATCACGCCTCATGATCACATAAGTTCAATTCTACCTTACAATTCAGTTTAGACTGGAAAATGCACACTACTACAGATAAGAATCCTCAACACAGGGAATCCAGGATAGATTAAACCCCTCAGGGTCAACAATGAGAATAAAGATACCAGGAAGATTAGGTGAAAGTGGGGGGAGAAAAGAGGAATTGATCAGAAGGCTCAATATATAATACCCTCCCAGGGGGAAGAACAAGAGAAAAGTGGGCGAAGAGCGACTGATAATGATGTAAGATATGAAAATTATAACCTATAACTTAATAAGGTTTCATGGGGGTGAGAGGGGAAAAAATGAGGAGCTGAGATCAAGAGCTTAAGTAGAAAGAAAATGCTTTGAAAATGATGATGGTGAGCTGAACCCCGGTGGGGTAGTGGTTGTGCGCGGGACTGCAGCCCACTGGGATGGAGGTTCAATTCCAGCAGTGGCTCCACAGGAGCAAAGGTTGGGCCTCCTACTCCCACCACCAGAGGGCAGTGATGCCCAAAAAGCAAAACAAAGCAAGACAAAAAACAAAAAGAAAATGATGATGGCAGCATATGTACAAATGTTCTTGACATAATGGATGAATTCATGGATTGTGATAAGAGATGTCAGAGCCTCCAATAAAAGTATTTTATAATATACGAAGAAAATAATTTAATAAACCAAATTAAAATATATATTTGGAAAAAATGATGTCGAGGTGTGTAGAACTTAAAATGGTCATTGTTAAATGTATCTGCTTCATAGGTACTTTGTAATCAAGCAAATGAATTGTTATCATAGTGCTGCCAGGCAAAGGCCCAGACAAACCTGCTTTTTTGAGAACCAAAACCCTAAGCAAGGAGCCTGGTGGCTTATGAAGTGAGCTACTGATCAAAAGTGTAGGACTTGAGTAGGAAAGATGCAGTTGTCTGTTCCTACAGATTTAGAGTCTGAGACCCAATGGGATAGCTGTACTCTGTCTTACAAATCAGAATCAAGTAGATGACAGTGGAGTTGATTGGTTTGGGGATGGAATCATAAACTAAGAAATCCCTTGGTGGCTCAAATAGTTCATGCACTCTACTGCAAATTGGAAGACTGACCATTGAAATTAACCCAGAAGCACCTTGAAACAAAGGCCTGGTAACCTAATTGCAAAAATACAGCAATGGAAATTTTAAGGCACACTTCTACTTCGACTCTAACATTCATGGGGTCACTGGGAGTTTAAATAGACTTGTTGGAAAAAAACTTCTTTTGAGAGGATGGGACTGTTACTAAGTGTTGTCAAGTTGGTTCCCTACATAGTGATTCCCATAAACAACAGAACCGATTACTACTCAACCCTGTTCTATCCTCACAAGGACTGGCATGTGTGAACTTGTTGTTGCAGCCACTGTATCAATTAATCACATTCAAGTTCTTCCCATTTCTTGCTGATCCTCTACTTTACTAAGCATGATGTCTTCTTCCAGTCACTCTGGCCCTTCCTGATAACACGTTCAAAGCACTTGAGACAAAGTCTCTCTCCTAAGGCTCTTTCTAACTGTATTTCTTCCATGACAGATTTGTTCATTCTTCACCAATATCATAATCCAAATGCACCAGCCATTCTTTGGCTTTTCTTATTCAATGTTCATTTTCCACATTTATATGTGGTGATGGAAAGTGCCACCACTTGTATCCGATGTGCCTTCGTCCTCAAAGTGACATCTTTGTTCCTGAACAACTTAAAGAAGTCGTTTGCAGTTGATTTTCCTGATGCAATCCATAGTTTGTTTTCTTGCTTCCACTGCTGTTGTTTCTGGACTCACGTTACATGAAATTCTCAGCCACTTCAATCTTTTCTCTGTTTATAATGCTGCTGTTTATTGT
>PVJH01015357.1:0-53855 GCA_004026705.1 Nesogale talazaci
CTATTTCCAGGAGCGCTATTAGTTTCTGATGATGCACGTAATCATTTCTATCGTGCATGAGGTGAAGCCAGCTGCTTCTTTTGAATTGAAGAAGCTGCATTAAAGTCATGTTAACGATGTTAATAATTATACCTTGTTAGCCTTTATGCATTGCAGGAGCCCTGATGGTATGGTGGTTAGAGCACTCCGCTGCCAACCACGAACCGAGACCCACCGGCTGCTCTGCAGGAGAAAGCTGGAGATTTACAGCCTTGGAAACGCTCATGGGCACTTGGTCTCCGCCCTGTGGGAACACTAAGAATTGGCATTACTTGAAGACAATGATCTTTCTGGCATATCCCTACTTGGAGACTTCCAAATTTGTTCAGACACGGACAAATCGCTGGATTGTCTGTCAGAACGCTGAGAAAACCTCGACAAATTCTATTGAGCGTAAGACAAAACGGAGACTCAGAGGCACCCAGAGCACAGGAAAAGGAGGTGGAAAGATGGAAGCAGTTCTAGATCAGACCACCAAAAAGAGGGGAGTATCATTAACACACAAGCATCGGTGTCAATGAGCCCAGCTTAGAAACGCATCTTGCAAGCCCGAGTCTTGAGACCCAACTACTGGGGATGGGAACTAAACACAAGCAGAAACACACCACGTGCTACCATGCTGGAAAGGGCCTGCTCAACTCATCTCCTTTGGGGGGCAGCTGCTCTTGAGCGATACGCACTATGTCCTCTTAGGTCTCTAAGGACTAGGGACCAACTAACCTAGAGGAAAGCAACACCTGTAAAGGAAAAAGAAGAGGAGAGGGGTGCCCCTCCAATCGCAATCCAGGGTTCACTGTGAGAGGATAGAGAGAAGGAAGGACGGGGTAGAAAGAGTTTCCCACTGCAGAGTGGTTTCAAAGGAAGTCTCAGACAGCCTGCCTGGGCCCCTGGAGCACAATTTATCCATTGGATAAAAATGGCCTGGCTCTCGGGTGTCCTGGCTTTGTTCAGTTATTAGCTGCGAGGAATCTCAGTGTGAATCGAAAGGAGCAGCAAAGGCTGATGACAGCTGCCGGGCTCCCCCACGGCTTCTCCACGCTTCTGAAGGGAACAGCTCCACGGCCCCCACACTCCCTGAGGTCACTTCTCCTTGGCCTCCTCCTCGCTCTTCTCCTGCCAGCTCCCACATCTTTTTTCAATTTTCCCTGTATGTGGAGCCTCCCCTCCATGATTCCTGGGCCTCTTTTCACGAGAGGAAACTTCGAAGGAGGCAAGTGGGAAGAATGACAACTGCAGTTGTTGTATTTGAGACCACAAGTCATACTCATCCTCAATCTTTATTCTAAATCTTCACTTCTCTGATATCACCTTTAAAGATCGTGTAGGGACCCAAAAACCAGCAAACAGAAAGACATGCCTAGTTGTGACCCAAACCTTTTTTCTGAGGGGTCCAAACCACTTTGCTGGCTGCTCATGTCCATTTATAGTTATAATGGCACAAAGACTTACCAACTGGTGCCCAATAAATCGTCTTGCCTCCACATATATTCTCCCTTTCTTTTACTTTGTAAACAGCAGTCCCATGTCTACCTACACCAATTACTCCTGCCAAATGGAGACGACTATTATTGCCTCCTGGTCCCTATTGAGAATTCTGGAGGTATAGTAGGAATCGATACCAGCTTGGGGTGCTAGCAGCAAGGTAAACAGTTCAAGTGCACCACATGCTCTGTGAGAGGAAGATGAGATTTTCTGCTCCTATGAAGATTTATAGCCTTGGAAGCCCTAGGGAGTAGTTCTAGCCTATACAGTTGCTATGAATCAGAACCGCCTAGTGATAATTGTGCTTGCTGCCTTTTTGGTCCCTGCACACAAGAAATCCAAAATGCCAAGTGTGGCTCTCTGGTGTAGTCCAAATGGAATCATTGCTGGGACCCCTAGCATGAGTGTGCTCCCTGTGAGGACGAGGACATCTAGCCCGACAAAGCCCAGAGCTGTGTAGAGAGGAAGGAAGGATTCTCTCCATGGATCATTGAAAAGGTAAGTAGCCACCATCCCTTGATGCCAGGATACATTTACTGGGAAAAGAGCACCATGTAAAAAAAGTCTCTTGCAATCATGGTGCCTGGCAGTAGACCTGAGTCCCCTGGTCAGGCAGCTTATTTCTGGTTCTTATCATTTCTGCCTTCAGAGGTATTGCTGCTAGCCTATATGACTATATACTGTAAAGTCACTTGGTGCCACATAGTGAAATTTTCCATTTTCTGGGCTCAGTAATATGCCAGGAACTGTTTGTTAAATAGTCATGTAATTCACTGCTATGGATGACATGCTTTTCCTCCAAATCCCAGGGGTCTGCAGGAGGAGTCTCTATGACTATTCCTCTAGGTCTTGCCATACACTCTACATAAAATCTTTTCCCACCAACACCTCCAATGCCAGTGACTGGATCCTGTTGCCTATACTGAACAGATTGCCAAGCCTTCCTAAAAGCTGGCAGCTTTCATGTCAGTCATCATATGGACCGAGGCATGATTCTAACAGATAACATATGAGTACTGCCTCTAGGACGTAAGGAATCCAGGAGCTATAGGTTTCTCTTTTTTTGTTCATTGTTGTAGGGGATGCAAGAGGCAGTAGTGACCCCTGTACCTCTAAAACAACATAACTGAAACTGTAGGTCCCTAAACCTTCATAGAGGGTAATGCCCAATCCCTGGAATTGTATTGCCAAATCTCATAGTATTGCCCATGCTCTTGCCTTGGCCTCTAGCCCAGCAGTAACCTTTTATTTGTCCTGTTGGACCAGCGCAATGTCCTCACTGAGGTGCATCAGTGCCACAATGTACAGAATGGCCAGGTGGTTCAGATATCTTCAGATCATATGATGGCGTAGTAAGCCACTTAACCCACACCTGTGGCAAACTGTAAATGAGCATTGTCTCTTTCATATAAAACTAAATGATTTTATCCTCTTTTTCAATTGTAATGAGAAAAAAGATGTTTTAAACAAAGCAATGGACACATACCGGACACCTAAACTCTTATTAATCTCCTCAAACCAAGAAAATGGAGCCATCACAGCAGTGACAATTGGGGTTACCATTTGGTTAAACTTGTTCTAGGCCAAAGTTATTTTCTTAGATCTACCAATTTGGGGAAGACCTCACTCGCTCCCATTGAGTCGATGCCAAATCACAGTGGCCTTACAACGCAGAGTAGAGCTGTCTTTGTGGCTTGCCAAGACTGGAACTCTTCATAGGAGTAGAAATTCCCATCTTTCTCCCAAAGACCTGGAATAGTGGCATTGAAAATTGACTGAGATCCAAAAATAGAACAAAGCCATTTTGTGGTGGGATCACTGTCCCACAGTGACGCTTCCATTTTTGTCTTCTAACTGTACCCAGTGAGAAGCACTCTAGTTGGCTCTCAGGCCATTCTATTCATTGACTTTGCAAAGGCTATTTTCCAAGCTCCCCAAGGGCCAAGCCTTCTTGACTACCCTTGGAATTTTTCTGGTCATGATGGTACCTGTGAACTTCTGACATCAGACAGTAAAATACCCCTACCACCTAGCTCTCTACTAGTGGCACAGGGGAGCCGTTAGTGAGCCCAGCTCTGTGGTCACTTCTGCAAGCATCATCCCCTTGTTTGCCGAAGAAAATCATCATGTAACTTTGTGATACTGATGACATTCCATCAGTACATTTATATGCACTAATAAAATACATGTGAAAATTTCCAAAAGCTTACAGAAAAATGAAATAAAAATATAATGGAATTTCCCTGTGAGCTTTTTAAAAGATCATCATATAGTAGACAGGAAATCTTGAGGATGATGGTCCTCTAAGGATTTCTTTGGAACATCATTCTGAGGTGAGTCTGTGGCACATAAAATAAACTTATCCCCTTATGCCCATTTCCCATTATCATTCCTTACTCTACCATCCATCAGGGCAACTTAGGTGTGTTAGTCCAAGTGGACTAGAGAAACAAATTCATAGACACACATATGGATATACAAGAGGAAGGGAACATTGAGAAAGCATCCCAACCCAGTCCAGTTAAAGTCATAAGTCCGATATTAGCCCATATGTCCAATACCAGTCTATAAAGTCTCCTTACAACTCACAAAGTCGCAGGCCAGTGGGTGCAGAATCCTGGCACCGGGGTCTCCCCTTGGCTCCTCGCTTCCAGGGCTTAGGGTCTATCAACAGCATCCAGTGGTGATAGAAGCAACTCAGCACTGGAAGCGGTCTCCATGTAGCTTCTCCAGCTTCAGAGGTCTGGTTCCATCAGGGTAAGGCCATGTGGCTTCTCCTCTGAATCCTCAAGCTCCTTGGATGCTGCCATCTTGTCTTGTCCGTAGTTCGTCGTCTTGGAAACTGACTCCCAACATCTGGAGAGATGGCCTCTCATCTCTACGAGGAAAATATCACGAGATTTCCCAGAAGTCTCAGGAGAAAGCCATGCCCACACAGAGACCTCATTGGCTACTCAATGTCTATCTCCAGATTCACAGGCCAGACTCCACCTCTGTATCTCAATCATGAAATTGACATAGATACATGACCGCCACATTAGGTAGTATCTGCATTCATCAGCGTGAGCCATCATTTCTTCTAGGCTTCCACGGGCAAGTATGCACCAATCTCTGGAGTCTTTGCTAGAGTGTTAAATTCTACATGCTGAGAAAATAACCCTACATCAACAAACTCGTGCTTATCTGGGCTCCTTTAAACAAAATGAAAAATGGAATGCCTTCAGACAGCATTGAAGCTCTGAGAACATTTTGGTCAGGCCAACTGGGAAATCCCAAACAGAGGTTGTCATGAGATGAATCTAGCATTAGTCTAGTTTCAGTAACTCTGTGAAGTGCATTTATTAGCTGAGAGCAACCCAGGAAAAGGATGGTCTCATGTGAACACCATTCAGATCTGAAGAGTCCACAGCTAGATGCTAGATGCCAACTACACTTATCATAACCAGTTTCCTCTAATGGTTATATGAACAGTGCATCTCAATGGCCCCTGTGGGGCTTATGACTTTACCCAAAGAATTTGATCCTGAAAAATAGCCTCTTAAAACTTGGATTTCCCAAATGATTGAAGTGCCTTTGATGGTTGAATATTTTATACTGATGACATGACTCAGGTGAGGACTAGCCAGGGCAGAAAGATCAAGATTATTCAGTTGTGATTGTGAAATGAGGTCCCACTAAAGGCTCTGGACAAAGAACCTTTATAGGGAAACTTTTTAGGGTTTCCTGGTTGGTGAAATACATCAACATAAACATTAAAACAACTCAAAGTCATTGTCATATAGTCGAAACTCATATTGGCCCTGTAAGACAGGGTAGAACTGCCCCTCTGAGTTTCCATGAGTGTAACTTTTGACAGGAGCAGAAAGCATCAACTTTCTCCCTTGGAGTGATGGCCATTTCTAACAGTTGACCATAAAGTTTGCAGCTTAAAACACCATCAAAACTATTATTTCCTTTTCTGAGGACATGGAAGCTTCACTTTGGGAACATCTCAGATCTTGTTTTATGTGAAAACCTCTTCAATCCTGATTCATACCTGACCTAGAGGACATAGCAGAACTGCCACAATAAAGTTTCCAAGTCTGTCAAACTTTACTAAAGATGGCTGCCATCTTTCTCCCACAGATTGTTTTTGAACCATCAACCTTTGATTAGTAGCAGAGAGCTTAATCGCTCATTTGTATCTTCATTTTGGTAGTAATAAAATTATAATTTTAACTGTAATGCTTCCTATACATGGGTCCAAAACCTATGGCAGTCATCCTAAAGAAGCTGTGGGAAAACCCCAAAAATATAACCAGTAAGTCAGAAGTGAAGATGGGTGGGGGTTACCCAGCTAGCAGCTAGTTTCTGAAGTCTTGGGCAGACGTTGCAGTCTGAAAGTTTACTTATAAGATCTGCTCTAGTTTCTGGTAGTTAGAGCCAGAAGAAGTGTTGCTTGTGCAGTTAAATGTCAAAACAAAAAGCCAAATAGAATTGGGTTGAATTGAATTTATCTTTACAGTTTAGTGTTCAAAATGGAATTGTGTTTTTATACATAATACTACACAAGTGCAGTACTCACAATGACATATTTGTAAGGAGGACTTAACTATGATACTCATATGATGGGACACAAGGACTAAATTGACACTCTGGTATGCCTCATCTTGTATTTAAAACTTGGCTATATAAATTAAATGTGCAGATATTTTATTAATAAAAATTATGTTCTATCAAAATGATATAGGTTCCCACGAGTCAGAAAAAATAGCTAGGAATAAGTCACTTATCTTGTTCTGATGAAGAAATTAGAGGCCCCTGTAACAGTCCACCAAATATAGAGGAAAAGCAGGCCTGAATATGTTTTTCAAGTCTTGTTTGCTGTTCCTACATTAGATGCACATGCAGTCTCTGAAGTGTGCATGCTATGACAGAGGCCCAAAATGTAAGTCGCTAAAGATACAGACACACAACTTTTCATCCTGCTTTTACCCTTTCCAAAGTGGTAGTTCTTTCCCACTGAATAGTTTTGGTTTCTTTGTTTTATGTTTGTTTATTTTTTGCAGGTGAAAACATCTTAAAGCGGTTATAATATGGTTCTGGCAGAATATAATTACAGGTGTGGTGTGAAGATTGTATCCACATAGCAATATAATGAAATGGAATGAGTTATTCATGTTATCTGATCGATATAGGCAGATACTCTAGCAAAGTAAAGCTTCAAAGTGTTGTGGTGTTGCTCTTTTTATGGGAAATAATTTGAGTTAGGAGTCCTTGATCTTGGCTAATAAGGAAGATAATCTACCCCAGTTTGTGCTGTTTGTTTCTAGTCCATATCGATCGCTCTATTTTCTAACGTCCTTGGGAGCTTGCTATCCATACCTCTCATTCAACATGCATTTGCTTCTAGTAATCATTTGTAATAGCAAACTATCTCTTATTACTTCATTGTGTGCTTTGACACAATGTATGCATTGTATGTATGGATATATGTATGTATGATGATGAGTTGTATGAACCCCCAATAAAATGATCTTAAAAAGAAAGAAAAGAGGTATTTGCTATGAGCAAGTTATTAGTGTTGCAAAATCATGCAATCTCCAGTTTCAGTTTAATAACCAAGACTATATTTTCAACTACACTTCCTTTCTTATTTTCAACCTTTGCATTCCAATCACCAATGATTATCTGTGCTCTTGAATGCATGTCTGATCAGTTTTAGACTGAAGATGTTGGTAGAATTATTCCATTTCTACATCACCAGCTTTAGTGATTGGTGCATAAGCTTGAATAAGAGTTATATTGATTGGTTTTCCTTGTATGCAGATAGATATTATTCTGTCATAGACAGCATTGTCCTTTAAGAAACATCCTGAAATGTCCTTTTCAAGTATGAATTCCTCATGATTGTGTCTTTCCTAATATAGCAAACTATATGATTCAAAATAGCCAATACCAGTCCATCTCCACTTTCTCCCATCTTCTTTCTCTCCTGGAGTCATTGGCCCCATTGTTTTCTCTGCAGGATTGTTTATCCTGCCTATCCTAAATGGATGACATGCAAAAAAGAAGAAAGAAAAAAGAGAAAGAAAGGGGGGGGGGGAAGCCTATAAATAGTTCCAGGTCTGTCTGCTGACCCAATTGGATCTCTTTTTAATATATTTAAATCTTTGAGAAAAAATAATGAAGAAAATTAGTAAGATGTCAGATGAGCCAGCCTCCAACATTAACATCTGTGGTTCAGTAGTTGCAATTGTACGGCGAAAATTAATTAATTAATTGTTATAGTAAAGTCATAAAGAGCATGAGAAAGAGAAACAATGGAGTCAGACACAAATCATGGTAGCATGCTCACCTCAGCCCCACATGGTGGTCCACATGGAGTGAGGGGGGTTGGCAGAAAAGGACATGGGGAAAGGGAGAGGGAGGAGAGGAAGAGGAACTTGGGGAGGAGAGGTGGCTGAGAGTTCCAAGTTTATTTCTCACCAACGTCTAAGTCTACTTCGAGGACATCACAGAAAGAGATGTACACATCATAGGAAGGGGATGAACTAGGGGCACACAACACGTAATACCAAGGGGAGGGACTAGGGGTATACATGTGACAAGAAAGGGAAATCCTGGACTCAATATGGCAGCCTAGCCTTGATCATCCTTGGATGGGCTTGACCTCCCTGTCTCCTATAAGGAAGTACTCTATTGCTATCCTTATCAGGGTGGGACAGGCCATACAGTCTGATTGCTCTGGATGACTAATAACCCTTAGGGAGAATAGCCCCTGACCTACTTCGGTTGACGTCCAAGTGTATCTGCCACGTGGAGCAAGCAGCTTAAGGTTGGTTGGGGGAGACAGCTTGGAAGAAATTGTTATCCCCCACAGTATGAGACATGTTGAAGATATTTTAATGAGCCTAAAAATAAATCATTAATATTTGTTTTTATCTTATTACATTCTAAATTAAATCCTGCCTTCATCTCCAAGCCTTATGTCATTCTTCTCCCTATCTTTTGCATCAAAATATACTGCTTTGGTTGAACCATGTTCTTTTTCAATGTGTTTGCCAGAGAGGGAAATAAAGAACAGTTCAGCATAGGTATAACATGATGGTCTTTTGAAGATGATCCATCTCTCCTTGGGGTGAAGTCATTATTTTTCCTGTAATTTGTCTCCATTAGTCCTTTTCTTCAGTTTGACAGCCATTTTTACCTCTCTTGTATAATCTTGTCAAATCCAATGTGCTACAGAACTTTAGGAAAAGTCTGGCCCAATTCCATAACAATTTGATTGCCCTGCACTTTTTTACAAGTTCAATTTCTCCTTAAAAATTCCAAGACATTTTCTGTTTTCATTTTAAAAACAGTACTGTCCTAGCAGAGTATTGCCTTTCAAAATGTCCTTCCTAACAAACATATTATTTTCCATTTATAGTTGTAGTGTTCATGCTCATTTTCCTCTTCAGTGAACTACTTTCCAGAATTTCCTCTCCTCTCTCTGTAATTAGTGCCACATACTACTTGTAAAAGACCAGAAAGAAAGAAGCCATAACAACATACTACATATTCTTGCAGAAAAATATTCCAGTATATGAGTTTCTAATATTCAAATAAGAAGTTTGTCACCATGAAGAGAAACATCAGTGTAAGACCTGACAAAATAATAATAATTTATAAATTTTCAAGGGTCCATGGGGAGGGGGGAGATGAGGAGCTGATACCAAGGACTCAAAGAAAGCAAATATTTTGAGAATGATAATGACAACAAATGTACAAATGTGCTCGATACAATGGATGGATGGATGGTTTGTGATAAGAGTTGTATGAGCCCCCCAAAAATGATTTTTTTAAAAAGAAGTTGTGTTAGTCTGGGTAGACTAGAGAAACAAATTTCATAGACACAAATATGAATATAAGAAAGGGTTTATATACTAGAGGAATGGGACATTAGGAAAGCATCCCAGCCCAGCCCAGTTCAAAATCATAAGTACGATATTAGCCCATATGCCCGATACCAGCCTATAACATCTCCTTCCAACTCACGAAGTCACAGGCCAGTGGGTGCAGAATCCCAGCACTGGCAGAGGTCTTCCCATGACTCCTCGCTTCCAGGGCTCAGGGTCCATTAACAGCATCCAGTGGTGGTAGAAGCATCTCAGCACTGGCAGGGGTCTCCATGTAGCTTCTCCAGCTTCAGATGTCTGGTTCCATCAGGGTAAGGCCATGTGGCTTCTCTTCTGAATCCCTCAACTCCTCAGATGCTGCCACCTTGTCTTGTCCATAGTTCATTGTCTCTGAGACTAACTCCCAACAACTGGGGAGATAGCTTTTCATCTCCATCAGGGAAATATTACGAGATTTCCCAGAAGTCTCAGGAGAAAGCCATGCCCACACAGAGGTCTCATTGGCTACTCAATGGCTTTCTCCAGATTTACAGGCTACACTCCACCCCTACATCTCAATCATGAAACTAACATAAGCATGTGACCACCACATAAGTTTATCATCCTATTAGAAAGTAAGAAAAAAGTACTTTGGAAAGCCTGCTTTCTTTACAAAGTGTGTTAGGTTGAGTTTTCTAAAGAAGCAAAATCCGGGACTGCGGCCCACTGGGATGGAGGTTCAATTCCGGCTCCCAGGAGCAAAGGCTGGGCCTCCTACTCCCACCACCTTAGGGCAGTGATGCCTAAAATAAAATAAAAAGAAGCAAAATCATAAATTTATATATATATATATATATATGAAATGGGTTGGACAGTTGTAGAAGTGGTTAATTTCAGTACAGTTTCAAGTATGTGAGTCAGATGGAGGCTTCTCCTGACTTAAGGAGCTTCAGAGGTTGATGGTGAGAACCACCACAGGCTGCAGAGGCAGATAAATTCAAGATCAGCAGGGAAGGTTTGTGACTGAAGAGGTGAAAGAAGCCAAGGTTACCTGGTCTGACCAGAGAAGGGATGAGTCAACCAGGGTGCAGTAGGGCATCAATAAAATACACAATATTCTTCTGGTTCCTTGAGGCTTCCTCACTCCCCACTTGCATGCCCCCAGTGCTGTTTCTCAATTCAAACTAGACCCGAGCATGTACACAGTTATAGATAAGAGATAGAGATTCACAACACATGGAATCCAGGAGCACTGAGTGAGAACAGCAAAACCAAAGGACAGGGAAAAAGGAGAGAGAGAGAAAGGGGGAATCAATTACAATGATCAACATTTAATCATACACCCCACCTGGCAGGGAGAACAACAGAAGATACAGGGGAAGGGAGAGAATGGTCAGATATGAAAATAATAATAATTTATAATCTATCAAGGAGGCATGAGGATAGAAGGCTGAAAAAAGAGGATCTGATACAAAGTAAATGTCCAGGAAAGAATGAAGGCAGCACATATATAAACATGCCTAATGCAATCAATGTATGGATTGTAATGAGTTGTCAGAGTCTCCAATAAAATGATCTTAATTTTAAATGGTTTTTTAAAATAGCAGGCTAATAATGGCTTCTAGAAATAGCAGGCAATATGACAACCAACTAATTCAAGTCCAAAGAACCAGAGGTTGACAAGCAAAATACAGGATCCACACCCAGCAAAGAGAGAGCAAGCTTCCCCCATAGAATCCACTTATACAGGAATTAGGTTACATACCTGAGAAATGTTTCTTTCAATTGCATCAAGACTGTGATCTGAGTAAAGGGGGTTATACTCCACTCTAATTCTCTCTCAGCCACTGAGCTACTTACAGCATATTCAACCGTGCTCTTGATTAAATTATCTTACGTCATGTCATGACAAATTGCTAATCCAAACTAGTGAGAATCATGCCTAAGCCAACCTGATATAAAAGTTAACTCTACACACACATTCATTTACCCAAGATATTTAAGGAGCATAAAGAGATCCGAAGCCTTTTGAACATAGATATAACTCTAGCACTAACGCTGACACAGATTCTGAGGCAGAACTCTTAGTCTAGAAGGGAGAAAAACAGTTGTGGTTGAGTTGATTCCAACTCATGGTGACCTCATGAGTGTTAAAGAAAAAATGTACTCCACAGGGTTCCCACTGACTAGCTTTCCTGAAGTAGATTGCTAAACTTTTATTCCACCCAGAGGCACCCAGGTAGACTCAAACTTTGGTTTAGCAGTCAAACATGTGGTACCACCAAGGTATTATGGGATATAGATTAGGAAGCAATTCTCTTCAAATTATGAGGAGGTACCATTTGAGTTACAAGAAAGAATAAGAATAATATGCAGTGGAGTTTAGACTGAAGGGTGGGGAAATATGAGGCAACTTCTGTAGGAGTGACTTGTGTTGGCAACAGGACCTAGGAAGGCATAAAGTTGATGAATCAAGACAGGGGTTGCTTGGTAGGATGCATAAAGGAAAGAGGGAGAAGATCAATTTAGAAAGGCAATTTATACCTAGGTCTTACACAGCCCAGAATGCTCAGGTGAAAAATATGGATTATGCCACTTCAGCAGTAAGAAACCCAAAAGGAAGCTTTTGTTTTGTTTTGTTTTGTTTTAAAACAGAAGAAAGTAAGATGTAATTGAATGGACTGAAATGAGGCAACACTGAAAAGGGAAGCCATTTATAGCTTTTGTACTAAGAGCCTCGGTCTTGGTGAAGACCTATGGCAGAGCCACAGAATTAGAGAGAAGGAAGACTTCGAAAATGTTTCAGATATAATTGGTTACACTGGTATGCTTTTGGATGTTGGGGAGAGAGGAAGGAGCGTATTCCCTGAGCATGTCAGAAAGGTTAACTAAAATGAAGAAATGAGGATTGTAAGAGATAAACTTAGGAGGAAAAATGTGTGTGGGAAAAGCTGTAGAAGATGCCCAGGTAACAGTTGGAAAAATGAAACAGTATTTTAAGAAAGTACAGATGTGCAAGTACAAAAAAATGTGAAAATCATCTGCACAAATGTGACAACCAAAGTCATGACTTTAGATGAAGTTTTTAATTGAGAAAGAGCCACAATTACTGTCTATTCATCACCAAGTCAAATGGTGTTTTGCTAATTATCCACTTAGTTTGATGAATGTAGACAGCCAATATCAGATCATTACAGCCTAGATAGTTTGCAGACTGAATGGCCCAGTTTTAGAGACTACATCAATCATATTAAACAAATAGTGGTCATATCTGCCCTTGGCTTTGCACTGTGTCAATATAACCAGTGGGTGCACTCTTAAATTGAAACTGAAAACCTGAGTTGAAACCTTGAAGTCAGCCAGTGCCATATCCCCATGTCTCAAGTCATTACAACTGTCACCTGGCCAAAATCCCTCACACCAAGCTCTGACTATGCCCTTTACAGAGCAAATTTCAAGAGAAGGCTATCTTGTAGAAGAAAGCCAGATAGGTAGGTTATTTCTATGCTAAAGATGCAGGAACCTAAGAAAAATTTCCAACACAAACCTACTGCCGGCAGTTGAGTCTGACTCAGCAGCCCTTAAAAGAGAAAATAAACTAATCAATAGTTAGGTGACTAGCAATAGATGGAGGTACAACTAGCCACCAAGGCTTCCAACTCAATAAATAGAATGGAGTATTTTTGTGAGCTTTGAACCCTACCTATATTGCCTGAATTTTATACAAAAGAATTTTATTATCATGACTAATTCGTATAACTGAACGGAGCACCAGTGCTTGTAGTTCACCTATCTCTAATGGTCACTTATTTTACCAACCATGAGGAGCTTTGGTGGTGGTGGTTATGTTTAGGGCAACGATCCCAAAAGGTGGCAGGCAGTTTAAAATCATAAGAGAAAAACCAGACTTTCTAATCACTAAACCAGTTACAGTCTAGGAAACTCACAGGGACAGTTCTAGCCTATCCGATTGAGTCACAGTGGGTCAGTATTGGCATGATGGCAGAGAGTTTGGCTGCTTTGGGGTGAGTTTTCATTTTGGAGGATAAACCATGGGGAGTCCTTGTGGCAGAATGGCCCGATCATGATCACCAGTGGATTTGCAGGAGAAAAGTGAGGCTTTCTACTCCAGGGAAGCCTTCTCAAACTCAATTCGCTGCCATCTAGTCAACACCAACCAAGAGACACCCTGTAGGGCAAAACAGAACTGGCCCTGTGGTTTTTTGAGACTGTAGCTATGGTGGGCTAAAGCCCCACCTTTCCCCGCAGAGGGGCTGATGGTTCCCAACTGCTGATCTTGGGAGCCACAGCCCAACTCGTAACCATGACCTCCCACCAGGGCAGTTCTCTCGGGTCCTATTGGGTCACTAGGAGTCAGAGTCAACTTGAAGGCATTGTGTGTTTGGTTTGGTTAAACTCATCTTGATTGAATGGGCCTGAGGAGCTTTCTTCCAAAACCAAATCAAACCAAGCCAATTCTAACTCACTGAGGAGATGTGGGACCCAATAGACTGTCCCCAAAGGGCTGCCAAGACTGTAACCTTTATAGAAGAAGACTGCCTGACCTTTCGCTCCCGGAATGGCTGGTGGCTTCAAACAGCTGATCTTTCCATTAGCAGCCCCGCCGGGGCTTAGCCACAGGGCCGCTCTCCCCATTTCTTGCTCCTCCTCCCCCTTCTCTGCTCTTCTTCCAGAAAATCCTTGTTTATTTTTTGACACAGATTGGTTTAGCTATCTCTTTGTTTCAATGCCTCCTTCCAAATCATGCCTGGAGGGCCTCATCTTTGCTAAATAAAAGGCTATTTACTCCAGAGAGAAATTATGCTACTTCCTTAGCAGGCAGAAACTACTGCAGTCACTTGTGGCTTTAAATAGTAATTTCTTTATCTCTACATTGGGACCTAGACATAGAGCTTGAATTTGGAGGAGTAACATGATTGTAGTTACAAAGTGTTGGCGAATTTCTGAATTCATTGCCCCTCTAGAAGATATAGTCTGTTTTAAAAAAATATATATTGCGGCTGAGCCCCGGTGCTGTGGTGGTTGTGTGTGGAACTGCGGCTCACTGGGTTGGAGGTTCAAATCCAGCAGCAGCTCTCCAGGAGCAAGGCTGGGCCTCCTACTCCCACCACCAGGGCAGTGATGCCAAATATATGTGTGTATGTATATATATATATATATGCATATATATATATTTATATTTATACATGCACACACATATACAGCTACAGGTTTTTCAGCTCATGTATGAATGTTTATTTCACACAAAGAGTTTCTAAACATATCCTATGATCAGTAGTAGATGGCTTCAGACAAATTCTCTCAGTAATACACTTGTCTTAATCTCCTTAAAGGAACCCTGGTGGGTTGCCATTGGACTGCTAACTGCAAGAGCAACAGTTTGAAACCACCAGATACTCATTGGGATAAAAGTGAGGCTTTCTACTCCCATAAAGTTTCAGTCTTGAAAACTCACAGAAGCAGTTATCTTCCTGCTGCAGGGTTACTGTGAACTGGAATCAACTGTATGACAGAGAAGTAGTGCAGTGGGTTATGTGTCAAAATGCCAAAAGATCAGTGGTTCAAACCCAACAGCTGCTCTCAGGGAGAAAGGTGAGGCAGTATGCTTTCATAGAGATTGACAACCTCAGAAATCCAATAAGGTGATTCTACTTTGTCTTATAGATTTGTTGGAAATGATTCAGCGGCAGTAGACCCATTAGGACGCTTTTGGAAAATTCAAGACAGGACAGTCAGCTCAAAAAGTTATGACAACTGTCTTAAAGGGGTAATCTTGATAGATTTCCTCAAAAGACAAAGTATGATCACAGGACTAATTTATGAAGATGTTTGAAGAAAATTTTTAAGTGCATTGGTCGGAAAAAAGTCAGGGAAGTTGCACCAATGAATGGTTTCTCTATCATGCCAATGTATCTGTTCTTTCTTTAAGAGTAAAATGGGGCTGATCCCCGGTGGCATAGTGGTTGAGTGCAGGACTGCGGCCCAGGGGCTTGGCAGTTCAAATCCAGCAGTGGCTCTCCAGGAGCAAGGCTGGGTAGCTCCCACGACCACCAGAGGGCAGTGATGCCCCCCCCCAAAAAAAAACAAAAAGAGTAGAAATGGCAACCCTATGAAAAGTCATGGAGAAATCTTAGCTCATCTGCACTACAGTCGTGCAAAGAAACATGATTAGAAGCCCTCAAAGATGCCAAAACTAATGTTTTGACAGGATAAATCATAAGATTAGAGAGAAGGAAATACTACCTTCAGGAGTATATGCACCTAGATGGACGATATGTTGAGAAACAAGATTATGTATATGTGTGTGTATATATGATTTCTAAGACTTTATGGTAAAGTATTTTTTTGCTTACATTTATATATAACTATGTGGTACCCTGATGGTACTGACAGGTAAGTATTGGTCTGCTAACCACAAGGTCTGCTGTTCAAACCCATGAGCATCTATCTATCTAGGATCAAAGATGAGGCTTTCTGCTCCAGTAAAGAGTTGCAGCTTTGGAAACCCTACATATATTAGAATTAGATATGATTAGAATAGATTAGAATAGATTCAATGATAATGGCTTGTTTTGTTTGTTTGCGTGGGGGCAGGGCAGGAATTGACAGTAAATAAATGTGTTGACACCCTCTAGGCTCTGATGAACTCAGAGAGTCCTTTTCATTTTTCTCGCTTCCCATCCTTTCATCCCACTGGATAGCCATACACACACACACACACACACACACACACACACACACACACACACCGTATAAGACAAAGGAACACTCATTTCATTTAGGACCATCAGGTTCATTGACTTTGAGTCACAATGAAGATGTTCTCAACTCTTCATGTCCTCTGGTGAGAATTTTCAACTACACTCCAGTTACATATATAACAGGGCAGTGGTGGTTCAGTAATAGACTCTTTGCCTTTCATACAAGAGACAGAGCACTGATGGCATAGTGGTTGTGCATTGGACTGCTAACAGTGAGGTCAATAGTTTGAAACCACCATCTTCTCTGCGGGAGAATGATGAAGTTTGCTATTTGTGTAAGGAAGTATAAGCTCAGAAACTCGCAGCCTCTGCTCTACGAGGGTTGCTGTGAGGTGAAATCCACTTGGTGGCAGTAAGAAGAAGATGATGCAAGAACCCCAAGCACAATTCTTAGTCCGTCCATTCCATATGCAGCCCCTGTCCATCTGTCAGTGGAAGCTTGCTTGATGCTTTGTACTAAACAGGTTTCAACAAAACTTCTAGACTCAAACTAGGACTAAACACCTGGTGTCTTCTGAAAACTCACAGTCCTAAGGATAGGGCAGGACTCTTCTCCTACGTATGGGATCACTTTGAGCAATGAGAAAGGATCCTAGCACTGCAATTGTTTCTCTAGAAGTGATTGGGCTTAGGGTGTTGACTGCTAGCTGATTTGAATCCATCCAGTGAGTTTAAGGAAGAAAAACCCTGGCAGTCTCCTTCTGTACAGACAACAGCCAAGACAATTTTTTGTAGCAGTTCTATTCTGTATCACATGAAGATGGCCTGCGTGGTGACCGACTTCTCTGCAGAAAACAAGAAAACAATGGAGACCACAGACTTCCAGTCCTTCTGTCTGTAGCAGAAAAGCTCCCAGGAACTAGTGAGGTCTCAGGCAACATTGCCATTGCTAGCCCCACTAAGTGCAAACATACATGTTTGTTTGTCTTTTAAGAAACATCCTCCTGTCCTTAAACTAGCAACAATGAGAATCTAGGTTTCACAGTGGGTGCAGCAGTTCTGCTCCTTGTACATGACTCCAGGTTGGGGGAGCAGGGGTCTACCTTCACTGGCAGCAGGAGAAGTAACGCTGGTAAGAGTAGCGTGCAGAAAGCTGTGAAAGCAAAGGGACACAAAGCCACAGGCAAACAGTGGGGAGGGATAATTGTGGACATAGGTGAGCACCCTTGGCAAAGGAGCTTTGTGAAAGATCGGGCTTCCTTGAGTCAACAAGAAGCCAGTCAGATAAGGTTTTCCTGGCTGCTCTTAATATTTGGGGTTTAATATGATTTGACTGCATTTACAATCAGCAGCTGCCAAATCCTGAGACACTTGGATTACACGACTGTAAACGGCTTTTGTCTCTAAGTCTATGAAATTTACAGAGAGACACGGCTGCACTGCTGTGGAATTATTCTGTGGACTTTGATTCATTGTGCTGGCAAAGATTTTCCAGAAAGCTACTAGAGAAATTTCCATGCAAATTATTGGAATAAAATCAGGTAATAATATCTGATCACTATCTCCAACTATTATGGAAGCGTGCTCCTTCCCTCTTTCATTAAATCTTTCCTATAGCCTTAAGAGATAGGTGATATTGTACATATTTTAGAGAAGTGAAAAGAGACTCAGAGACAAAAATAATTCAAGGTCAGAAGGCTAGTAAACACTGAAACAAATAAACATTGAAACAGCTCATTGAAGATATAAAAATAAGCACTAAATATGTCCGGTCAATTCCAACTCATGGTTGCCATACGTGTCAATGTAGAATTGTACTCCATGGGGTTTTGAATGGTTGGGTTCCAAAGTAGATAATCAGACTTCTCTTCAGAGACATCTGGGTAGCTTTGAACCTCCAACATATTAGATAACAGGTGAGGATTTTAACCACTGACACCAGCCAGGGGTTCCAAATACTAATATAGGACAGCAAAAGATTCTAGAACAACAAAAGTGAGATCCATTTATCTGAGGTTGAGACACCCCCCTTGCAGCAGAAATGGAGATAAAGTTTTATATATGCGAGTGACTTATAAAGATCTTCCTGAGGAAACTGATAAGTAGATAAGAGATGCAGAAGTGGGAAAGGCCGAAATCAAGCAAGAGTATGAGCTCAAGTAAAGATCCACAGGACGTAGCTTCAATCTGATCCCCAAAATAAATTCCGGAGTATATGCTCAAAGCTGTCCAACTAGAGGCACTCCCACACCTGTCAAGGAGGGCAAACCAAACAAACCCATCCAATAGCCACCTTAGTCCGTTGAGGCCTATGCTGATCCTGTGTATGTCAGAGTAGACGTAGGCTCTGTTGTTCTCATTGGCTGTGATCTTTCAGTAGTAAATCGCCAGTTCTTTCTTCCGAGGTGCCTTTGGTTGAATTCTAACAACCAAATTATCTGTTATGACCCAAGTTTTAAGCACAGTTCATGTGGGGGGAGGGGAATAGACACTGATGACTAAAAGGAAATCATATCCTCTCCTGCCCATAAACAGCCCACAAAAGGAATCTGAGGAATCTGGCCAGAGTTCGAACATTATCCTTTATCTCTTAAGCCCATTCAACGACGAACTGGCTCTTCAATCTCTTCACAGAACAGTGAAACCTAGAATCTCTGTGGGTGTGAGATGCCATTCAATCACTTCCAACTCATACCTGCTCTGTAAACAACAGAACAAAGCACTGCCCAGCTCTGGGCCATCCTTAGAATTGCTCTTATGTTTGAGCTCATTGTTCTTGTGTTGCAGCCACTGTCGATCCATCTCATTGAGGGCCTCCCTCTTTTTTGTTGTGGCTCTATTTTCTAAACAAGATGTCCTTCTCCAGGGACTGGTCTCTCCCGAGAACATATCCAAAGAAGTTTTGTCATCCTTGCTTCTAAGGAGCATTCTGACTGTACTTCTCCCAAAGAGAGATTTGTTGGCTCTTGATCAAGCCAACCTCTTGAAATGACTGGCTATCAACTTTTAATCTTTTGGGCACAATGATTATCCATTCTTGGCACCTTCTTTGGATGCTTCCTACATCATTCAATATTTTGCCCATGGAATCTTTCAATACTGCAACATGAGGCTTGAGTTTTTTCTTGAGTTCTTTCAGTTTAAGATATGCTGAGAATGCTCTCCCTTTTTTGGTTTTCTAACTCTAGGTCTTTACACTTTTCATTATAATATTTTGCTCTTCTTGAACTACCCTTCGAATTTTTCTATTCAGCTTTCTGACTTCAACTTTCTTCCATTTATCTTAGTTACTCTACAATTAAAAGCAAGTTTCAAGAGTCTCTTCTGACATTACACATTTTTTCTTTTTTCTCTGTCTTTTTAATCACCTTTTGCTTTCTTCATGAATGTGATTCTCAATGCCATTAGTGTTCAATGCATCAAATGTGTTCTTGAGTTGTTCTTCAAATTCAGGTGGAGCAGATTCAAATCTTATTTTGACTTTCATGGATTTGTTTTCATCTTCTTCAACTTCAACATGAATTCACTTATGAGCAATTGATGGTCTTTTCTATAGTCGGCCTCTGGCCTGTTTTAACTGCTGATATTGAACTTATTGGTCACTCTTTCCCACAGATAGTCAATTTTAATTAAACGTATTCCATTTGTAAAAGTTCACATATCTAGTCACTGTGTTGTTGTAAAAGGACATTTGCAATGAATTTTCCAGTCTTGTACATTCTATCATGCAAACTCTGCCTTCATTTCTATCACCAAGGTCACATTTTCCAATTATTCTTCCTGTTTGTTTTCAACTTTTGCATTCAGTTACTAGTAATTATCACTGCATCTCAATTGTGTGTTTGATCAATTTCAGACTGAAAGTGTTGTTAGAAATTTTCAACTTCTACATCACTAGCTTTAGTAGTTGCTACACAAATTTGAGTAATAGCTGTATTGACTGAATTTCCTGATAGATATTATTCTATCATGGAAAGCATTGTACTTCAGGACAGATCTTGAAATGTCCTTTTTGAGGGTGAATGCAACACCATTTCTCTTGATTGTTTCATTCCTGGCATAGTAAATTAGATGACTCAAATGGCCAATCCCAATCCATCTCCACTTACTATAGGCTACAAAATTCATCTTTATGTATCCCATTTCATTTTGATAACTTCCAATTTTCCTAGATTCATACTTCATACATTCTATGTTCTAAGCATTAATTGCATACAGCATACAGCTGTTTCTTCTCATTTTGAGTCATACCCCATTAGTAAATGAAGGTCCCAAAGGCTTTAATCTCCACAGGCTTTACTCCATTCGTGTCATCATGGTCAACTTCGAGAAATCAGCTCTTACTCATATTTTGAGGGTCTTTCAACTTAAGGGGCTCACCTTCTTACACTATCTCTAACAATGCTCAGCTTCTAGTCATGAGGTTGGAGTATCTGACAATGTTTCTGTATGGTCCATAAGATTTTCAGTGACCAATTCCTCTGAAGTGGACAGCCTATTCCTTCATTGTTTGTTCTTAGTCTAGGAGTTCTACTCAATGCTATTCCCTTTGGGCACTTGGAACACTGGTAACATAGCTTCCAGCATCACAGCAAAACACGAGCTACCAGTCTGACAAACTGGCAGGCAAGTGACATAAAAGCCAACTCTACTGAGAGCAAAACTAGTGCGAACATGTCCATGATTCAGGCTTTTCTGTATATTCTCCCAGACAGGTCAGAAAGAGTTAGGTCTGTCCATTTGTAAAATGTCTGTGAATTTCCCAAAATTCTCAGAATTTCCCAGGTTTCTTCGAGAGCAAAAAAACTGTGTAGTTAGGAAGACAGCATAATGGGAACAAAGGACCCTAAAGAAAAGGTGAATTTATCCACACCCAGCCCTCCCCACTCAGTAGCTCTGGGATGTTCCACAAACTATTTAACCATGATGCTCCTCATTTCTTTTAGTGATAAAAGGGAGACAATCATACACTCCAAAGTTTGCTGGAATTGCTAAGTGAGATTATGTCTGTGTGAGCTTTTTAATATCAGCATGATATAAATACTGTTTGTTATTGTATTCATATTATAGTGTTTAACACTTGGATTAAACAGAGAGCTGGTTGTATTTCCATTTAATTTTCAGAGAAATTGAGTTTCTGATGTTGTTTGTTTGTTTTCTCTTGTGTTAGAAGTATTCAGACTCTGCCTACTCCCTAATGTTGCTATCCAAGCCATCATTCAACTAGTGATTAAATGGATTTGGAAAAAGTGCAGCCTTGAACCTCAGGAAATCCTAGCTTTCAATGACACACCCCAGCTTGTCCCTCTCTGGGGTCCTAGAGGTAGGAGGCCTATACTTCTCTCCTCTCACACACCCTGTGACCCTTTGGAAACTGTCTACCTCTCCAGCATCCCATGATAATGTGACATGACAAAATTTCACAGGGAGGTGAAAATGACATAATGGAATAAATGTAGAAGAAATGCAACCAACTTGCTCCTTCGATGTGAGAATGAAGAGCTTAGCTTGCTTTGAACAAGTCATCAAGGAAGGCCAGTTGTTAGAAAAGGGTATCTCATTTGTGAAAGCAGAAGCTCGGCAAAAACAAGAGAGGTTGTCAGTGCAATGAGTCAACACAATATTCACCACAATGGATTCAAACACAGCACTGCTTGCCAAGAGGATATAAGATTGACTGAGGCTTCATTCTATTATACATATGTGTGCTTCTTTCTACTCTCATGAGGATACCATGAGTTGACGCCAACTCTATGGCAACTAATCATTACACTAACCACTAGACACAACCTTAATCAAAGGGACTAACTCTCGAAGGTAGATGGAAAACTTTTCCAAGCTGGAAAGTTTGGGTGTGGGGGGCAGTATTTGGGGGCCCAGAACATTAGTCTGGAAATCACACTTTGTAGTTGATTTGAAGTGGAATAAAGGTCAAATTGTTTATGAGGCTGGACCTTCTGTAGATGACATCACAATGCAAGACAGAGAGGCCTGATTTATCATGAGATGTTTCTCAACTATCTTTGGGGCCACAAAATCAATGAAGAGTGGACTGTAGGGTCAAAAAAGCCTGGGTTTTACTCCAGGGACCCGTAGTCACTAGCTATGTGACCTTAAGCATTCCCTGATCATCAGTGTTCTCATCTATAAAATGAAGCAAGATTACCTTCCCTCATGAGTCTACTGTAAGAATAAAATATGCAAACTACCTAACACAATTCTTTATAAATAGCTGACATTGAAACAAACATTATCAGTAAAATACATTAATAATATGAAAATTATCTAGACCAGTGCCTACAGCATAAGAAAACACTTATCAACTATTCTTATTATTAAAACTATTATTATCACACCCCTCAGAGAACATGTCAGTGATTTCTATCCAGTAGGCACACAAAAAGTACTGGTTAAATTAACACAAATAGTTGCAGCTAACAGGCTTCATAGCCCAAAGAGCAAAAAGAGTACTTCTGAATCCCATCTCTAAAGTAGCTCTTACCTCTTAAAGATCTTAAAGGTCATCTCTTATATCTCAGTTCAAGAATCCCCAGTGGTGGTAAATGTGATGATTTTCAATCTAACTTCAGGGTTTTTCCTCAAAATCACCAGCTGCTCCAAGGGAGGACTGGACAGTTCTTTGGTATCCTCTAGGATCATTATGAGGCAGTATCGACTTCATGGTTTGGGTTTTGAGTTTATACCTCAGTTCAGGTTTTGCATGTTCTGCCATTGATGGGACAGTTCTTCCACTGATGGCCCAAAGGAACTGAACCATTGAGCAGTGGGCAGCTCACCAGCCTTCCAAGGTGAAGGGCTGGACACAAGGCCAGCAGCATACATAGGTTTGTGAGTCACGAACATTTCTGTATTGCATCAGGTCAAGAAGGGATGTGACCATGCGGTTGTGCTAATGTACAGGCAGAGACATAAATCTTGTTTGTTTGGGTTTCATTTTATGGCACTTCACTGGCACTGCATTTTTTAGAAACTGAAGGTTCACGCCAACCCTGCAGTGAGCAAGTCCAGAGGCACCGTTGTTCCACCAATTTGTGCTCCCTTTGCATCTCTGTGCCACGTTTTGATAATTTGCCTAACACATCAAGCTTCTTGATAACACTATGGCACACTAACAGATGACAATAAACTGTAGTCTCTTAACTTTTATAGATACTAGGAAGGCAAAAAGTAGTGTGACTCACTTTGTTGCCATATTGGCTTTATTGTGTGCCCTGGAAAGAAACCTGTATTAGCTTCAAAGTATGCCCGGACCACATTCCAATGTCAAATAGCAGAAGTGGGAACATCACAGATGTTTGTGTTTGTAGCTGAGATTACATCTCCTTTGATTTTGCCATACCTAATAGGGAACCATTAAGTGTGCAGACCTCTATCCATGGGAATGAGAAACTTGCAGGAAATCAGACACCGTCAGTATCACAATATAATGTTTTTGCTCCGTCTTCACAACTAGCTCCGCCACTGGCAGAAAACTTGTGCTCTGTTGATTCTGAAGAGGCAGAAGAAAGAAGATTGACCTGTTCAGGCAGCTACTTCCAGAGGAACTAGGCATGAATTAAAAACAAACAGAGCAAAGAACCTAGGAAAGGCCTGAGAGGGGATCAGGAAAGGAGTAACTGAACACTCCATGATGAGGTGGTGGTGCTACAATCCTCTTGCATAAGAGTAAGAATAACCTTGCTTGAAATCCAATCTTAAACAAATAGTGCATGGCTGAGGAATCCTAGCAAATGACAACATCTTTAAAGAGTAAGAGAAGGGAAGGGAGATAACATTTACTGAGTACCAACAAGACCCTAACAACTTTCTGCTATTGAAGACATATGCCATGTCCCTATGTCAAAATTCCATGACCTGTTGTCAGTTTGTCATTCCAGGGTGATTAGAGTGTAGCTACAGAGTCCGGCTACTGGAATTTCAAATAGCAGCAGGGTCATCCATGACCACAGATTTCAGTAAAGCATTAAAGATGGACAATGGTTAAGGTGACAGACTTGTTGATTAAGCTACACTTGCCTGAACATGCAGTATTTTCAATCACTTCCTACACAGGTGAAAGCTGGACAATGAGAAGGAAGACCAAATAAGAATTGATGTATTTAAATTATGGTGTTGATAGAGTATATTCAAAGGACCAAGGACTATCAAAAGAACAAATCAGTCTGCCTTGAAAGGACTGTTAGAATGTTTCTTAGAAGCAAGGATACCCTGATTTCATCTCACATACTTTGGACAGATTATCAGGAGAGATCAGTCTCTGGCAAAGGACATCACGTAGAGAAAAATAGAAGGTCAGCTTAAAAGAGGAAGACTCAAATGGGGGACTGACACAGTAGCTGCAACAATGGGCTCAACCATAACAACAATCAGGAAGATAGTGCAGGAAGGGACATTGCTTTGTTCTGTTACATACATAGAGTTTCTGGGAGGAAAAACTGACTTGGCAGCACCTAACCATAACAACAACCACATCATAGGCACTATGGTCCCCATTTTACTGATGAAGACTTACCATGCATTTGCCACTAGCAACGTTGCTACCAAATGGTAAAAATAGATTTGAATTTGTTTGATGCTGCTATAACAGAAACACCTCATGTGGGTGACTTTAACAAACAGAAATGTATTCTTGCAGAAGTCTGAATTCACGACACCAGCTCAAGGGGAAGGATTTATCTGTTGGCTCACAGTTTGGTAGGAAGTTTTCATTGTTGTTTCCTTTGAGCATCAGCGGACCTGCAATTCTCTGGAGATCTCCATCTCTCTTGGCATTAATCCTCCTTGAGGTCTAGCAGGTCCTCAGTACAGACTTTGGGTCCACAGGACACACTCTGCTCCCAGCTCTTCTTTCCTTGTGGTTTGAGACCCAGCTCTCTTTGTTCACCTGTCTCTTCTTTTGCCCCTGTAAGATTGTTTGGCCCAAGGGGACTTTCTCTTAGATCAATCAGGGCTATGACCTTAGGGTGTTTTGTCCCTCCCTAGTGACCTTACAACTAATTGGCCAATCACATCAGATCACACCATGGGGACTGATTGTAACATTATATGACTCCCAAATTGCCTCATGACCTAACTGGGAAACCTTTGTGAATTACGGGTCAACCAAGTGGACACATATTTTGAAGAAGCACAATCCAGATTACAATAGTCTGGCTGACTCAAAATCCTATTGTCTCTGCATATGAAAGGACTTCAAAAAGTTAGTGGGAATATGAAATTAAAAGAAAATAGAATTTCTCTGTGAACCTTTTGAAGCCCCCTTGAATAACATGGGCTCCACAAGCCAAAAGACAGTGCAAGGAAATGAGACAAAGAATGACTTAAATATCAGTGCATATTTATGGACTACTGACATGGCTAGAGGGTTTTACTAGGTGGTTTACTTAGAAGGCTGCTTTGAGATGCATAAAAGGAGTGAATCCTGCAGTAGTGGTTTAATTTACATTTTGCTCCATTGTTGCTATAGAAATTTTTCTCAGCAACAAAAAGGATCTGTAACCCACCCCTGCATAGGCATATACACCTGCCCTGGCTAATTATTGAAGACATTGTTCAAAGCTATGCCTCCTAATTAACAGCGCGTACTGCCTATGCCAGAACACGAACCCAGCATCTTGCACAGTCTGTAATCCATCTGGCCTCCGGGCCCACGCTGCCAGTGTCAGGTAGGACTGCTATCCACACCATCACCTCTCCTCCAGCATGGGGGAGGAGAGGGCCCACGGTGGGTAATGAATCTATAACGTGCAGCCAATTCCCTGGACTCTGTTGATGTGCACGACCAGTTTTCTCTCATGATTAATTACACTTGCTTTTGCAGAAGGATTAATTCACTTTTCTGGAGAGCTTTTCTGATTTTCTGCTATTAAAAAGCAAAGCTCAACAATCCTCCTGGCTCAGAAGGAAGAGGATCCAGCTCAGTGTGGGTACTACCAATTGTCAAAATCCATAGCATGAAAGAACATCTGCTTTCAAAAAGAGTAAGGACATGTGTGTGTGCACACGATATGCACATGAATGAACATGAACATAAATCTTGTGTATTTGTGATTTTCCCATGGAAAAATCATATCACCCTTTTGTCATATCATCACCTATTTCTAAAAACTTACTAGAACCACCGTACAAGAAAATCAAATCCTGCACATTTCAGATAATCGTACAACCAGAAAAGAGGAGCAGCTAATCGGAGACACATTCACAATTAGACATAACGCTCCTCAAACAAAGAAAGACCAGCAGTTAATTAATGTTTGTCAAGCACTTGGAAACCATACAGTTCAATGTCCTAGACGTTCTATCTAAAGTTGGGAAAGACAAAAGACCAGGGGGAAGTAGCTTCCGCGAACTCTGCCTCTTGTCCTGCTCAGTTATTCACCAGATTTACCGAAGAGGGAGGGAAAAAACACAAGCACACAAAGTAGCTGGAACTAAATTTCCTTAAAAGCTATTGCTCTGTCGCTACCTCTCATTTTTCTTTATGAGTGAATGGGGAATAATTCTTCTGGAAATCATTTCACAGGACCAGTAACATCAATTCTTAATTATTAATATCACGATTTGTTATTTATTGAGCATCAACAGTGCATTAGATGTTGTACAAAACACAGATAGCTCCAAGTCTTAAATCAAGCTGATTCACTTAGAAATGCAAGTCTTTAGCCTTTTTCTTTCCTTTTTTTTTTTTTTTATGACAGGTTTTTGAGCAGTGAGCTGGATGATGAGGTGCTCTCTGCCTTGGAGCCTTGGAGAAAAGTGTCTGACACTTGCGGATTTTTTCACCAACCAAATAAGAGCAAAGAATTAACCTGAGAATCAAGGGCTTTGAACTAGGGAGAGAGTCTTGAAGGTTATCAAGTTCAATGTTCTCCAAACTGGTAGGACCTTTTGTCTATGTTAGTAAAATATTGAAGCATGCGACATATTCATTTGATGTCTTCATTTATAAGTTATCCACATACATTCATACATTACAAGTTAATAAAGTTTTCAAAATTTGACAGCTCAAAGATACACGACAATAAAATGTTTTTACAATTTTTTAATTAAAAATTAAATTTTTACTTAATTTAATTTAATTATTTTATTTTATTTAATCCCTCTGATGGTGGGAGTAGGAGGCCCAGCCTGGATGCTGGAATTGAACCTCCGTCCCAGTGGGCTGGAGTCCCGCGCACAATCACTACACCACCAGGGATCAGCCCCACTATGCCACCAGGGCTCAGCCCTAAAATGTTTTAAAATAATCTGTTTTAATGTATTTTATTAATTCCCACTACCTCACTGTCATCAAGTCAATTCTGACTTAAAGTAACTATGAGAAGCCATTTGACTTTGTGGACCATAACAAACAATGGACAGCTTTGAGAAGAAAGAATGGGAATTCCAGAGCATGTCTATGTCTTTACACAGATCAAGAGGCATTTGGGCCAACAGAACAAGGTAATACTACATGGCTTAAAATCAGGAAAGGGGGCTGAGCCCTGGTGGCATAGTGGTTGTGCGCGGGACTGTGGCCCACTGGGACGGAGGTTCAATTCCAGCAGTGGGGCTGGGCCTCCTACTCCCACCACCGGAGAGCAGTGATGCGCCCCCCCCCCAAAAAAAAAATCAGGAAAGGTGCGTACCAGGGGTGTATTTTCTCACCATACCTGTTCAATTAGTATGCTGAGAAAAGAATCAGAGAAGCTGGATTCTAAGAAGTAGGGTGTGGCATCAAGATTCGAGGAAGACTTATTAACAACCTGTGATCTGTAGATGACACAACCTTTCTTGCTGAAAGTGAGGAGAACTTGGAAGTCTTGCTGATAAAGATGAAGGACTAAAGTCTTCAGTATGAACTATGACTTAAGGTAAAGGAAACGACCAGATCCATTGGGAGCATCACGATAAATGGAGAAAAGATTTAAGTTGTCAAGGATTTTGTCTTACCTGAATCCACAATCAATGCTCAGTCAAGAGATCAAAGGACACATTGAATTGTGTCAATCTGCTTTACAAGACCTCTTGAAAGTGTCGAAAGGCAAGGAGATTGTGTTAGTCCGGGTAAACTAGAGAAACAAATTCATAGACACATATATACATATAAGGGTAAGGTTTATATATAAGAGGAATGGGATGGGAGGGAAAAAAAGAGGAATGGGACATTGAGAAAGCATCCCAACCCAGTCTAGTTCAAAGTCATAAGTTCGATATTAGTCCATATGCCCGATACCAGTCTATAACATCTCCTTCCACCTCATGAAGTCACCAGCCAGTGGGTGCAGAATCCTGGCGCTGGCATGGCTCTTCGCTTCCAGGACTCAGGGTCCATCAACAGCATCCAGGGGTGGTAGAAACAACTCCACGTGGCTTCCCCAGCTTCGCAGAGGTCTGGTTCCATCAGGATAAGGCCGTGTGGCTTCTCCTCCGGCACCTCCAGCTCCTGGGACGCTGCCATCTTGTCTTGTCCATAGTTCGTCGTCTCGGAGACTGACTCCCAACAACTGGGGGGATGACCTCACATCTCCACGAGGGAAATATTGTGAGATTTCCCAGAAGTCTCAGGAGAAAGCCATGCCCACACGGAGGGCTCATTGGCTACACAATGGCTATCTCCAGATTACAGGCTACACTCCACCCCTACATCTCAATCATGAAATTGACCTATCGAATACATGACCACCACAGAGGCTATTTGTGGATGGAGGGTCCCTGGTAGGGTGGTGGTTAGTGTCGGGCTGTGATCCAGTCCTCACATTTGGCGGTTTGAAACCACCAGCAGCTCTGCCGGAGACTAGCGAGGCTTTCCACTCCTGTCAGCAGTGACAGTCTCAGAAGCTCACGGAGGGTCACCACGAGTCAGCCTTGACGCAAGAGGGGTGAGTTTTTGAAAAGGTGCAACTGATCCGAGCCATGGTGTTTGCCCAAGGAAGACTCCTGAAGAAGAATGAATGCATTTGAATTTACGGTGCTGGTGAAGCCTGTGCAAAGTACCACGGACTGCCAAAAGAACAGTCTAGGAAGAAGTCACACCAAAATGCTCCTTCGAGTCACAGGTGGTGAGATTTACTCTCATGTGTTTTGGGCAAGTTGTCAGGAGAGCGCACTCCCTGGAGAAAGAGGAAGAGCATCAAAGAAGAGGAAAGCCTTTGACCAGAAGGACTGACACGGTGGCCGCAACAGTGGCTCACACAGAGGACAATTATGAGAAAGGGGCAGGGCAGGGCAGTGTCTACCTAATTCCACTGCACAGAGTGCCCAACATAGAACCAGCTTGATGGCACTCAACAACAACATAGGGCAGAGTTGAACGATTCTGATGACTTCCCAAACTGTAAGATTTTACAGGAACACATGATCTCACCTTTCCACCAGTGGACTACTGGTGGGATTGAACCACTGGCCTTCTGGTTAGCAGCCCAATGCTTAATCAGCTGCACAACAGGACTCTTAGTGGCAGACCAACACATTTTGCTTGTTTGTTTAATATGAACTTGGCTTTTGTCTTGTTTTTTTCCAGTCAAGACTCCAAGTCCATTTACATTTTAAATTTCCTCTTTTTTTTAGAGTCAGATGACTATTTAGGTTTGAGGGATGAAGTATCAAGAGGGATTATATTTATTTTGGGTTATGAAAAAAACATATTCCATATTTATCCAGCCCATCTCAAAAATTCAACACTATCCTGTTAAGTCCTTCATACCCATGGTTCTTTCCACTACCCCCATCTTTCCTCCCTGCCTCCTCAATAATCTATCTCTCCCCTCTCCCTGATCCTCGTCATCTGCCCCCATCCCTGACCTTCTTGCAATTTTATAAACCATGTTTCTTTTTTTTTGTTTTTCCTTATTACAATGGAGTTATTGAATATTTATCTTTGTAAGGTGACTGAGTTTGCTAAGCATAATGTTCTCTAGCTTTGTCCGTTTATTGCCATGTATAAGAGAGTTGCCATTGTGAAGCACTGAGGAAGGCAGGAAGAAGTTCTCTGAGCCACATGTACAGCTACAGAGGGCATGCAGGGGATCACCCAGGTATATGGAACAGTGTGCAAGGCAAGTAGAAATTTCCCTCAACCAAATGGAGTACCACAGAGGCTGGTTCCCCCAACCACTTACAGGGTCTTGTAGGGCAGGCAGGAGTTCTGCCAGTCAAGTGGAGGCTGTTGGGAGATCTCCTTGTGATTTGAGGGGTAGTGGAATGTGGATGGGATTTCCCCAGCTGCTTGGAGGACTGTGGAGGGTGGGTAGGAGTTTGCCCAGCCATTTGGGGGGCAGCAGAAGTTCCCCAACTGCTTGGAGTGCTGCGTGGGATGTGGGGGCAAAACATCCCCTAGGTCGGTGAATGGCCAGCGGAGTTACCCTACATGGAGGAGAGTGCCCTAGAGGCCAGCAGTGGCATGTGAAAATGAGAGAAGGTGTGGTGGGAAAACAGAAAAAAAAACTAAGCCAATCACGACTGTGGTGGGGAAGAGAGAGAAAAGCGTAAAGAAACGGATGAGCCCCAACCTCCTGACCATGAGGCTGGTAGGGTTTAAACCCTATATCCACTGCAAATCCATTGAGACATCATGCAAAGGAATTGTTTTTTTAATGACATATATACATGTATATCATTAAGTTATGAAATTATGAAAATCACACATATGTTATATTTACATGTTGCAACAATGAAGCAAGAAAGGGGAAGGGAAGGCAATTGGCAACTGACTTCTCACTTTAAGGAAGAAGTGTATACGTTCATTTAGTTAATAAAATCTTTCATTTACATTCTGCTCTTTCAATAAAATCTTTCATTTACATTCTGCTCTTTCTTTGATGCACAGAGTGATCTCCGGCAAATCACTTCACTTTGCTGTGCCTTGGAGTCCTCCGAACTCTGGTGTTAGTCATCCCTGCCTCCTGGGGTTGTCCGAAGAATCAATGACTCAATTCACTTAGAACACTGCTTGCTTCCTACTACATCCTAAATAAATAGAACATACTAAGTGTGTAGAGTTTTCTCTGTTGTTGTTTTTATTTGGGGAGGGAGTGGGCGGTGTTGGTTTTCACTTCTGCCAAAAGCATACTCCAAAAGGAAAAAAACAAGCTCGCTGTCATTCAGTTCATGCTGATTCATAGCAACCCTCTGAGGCTTTCAGAGACTGGGACTGTTTGCAGGAGTAGAAGATTCCGTCTTTCTCTCACAAGAGAAGCTGCTGCTGGTTTTAAACAGCTGACCATGTGAACCCCAGGCCAGCGCATACCCATGAAGCAATGAAGGCACACTACCACCAGTTTATGTGATCGATCACAAGGGGTCAGCATAATGTACACATGCCTCTGGGTGAAACAAAACCCCACATCCTTAAGTTTGATTATACTTTTATTATTTTGCCCAAAAGAACTCATAGAATTCTCAATGACACAAAAGATTGATATAGTTATTGCTCCTCGATTTACTCAAAATATTGCCAAGATTCAACTCTCCAGGGCTTGTAATACTTAATGTAATAACCCACTGCTATAGAATTGACATTGACTCATAGGAACCCAAGACAGGGTTCTTGAGGTTGTCAATCTTTTTTATCTTTTCCTACATCACTGCCCTGGTGAGAATAGGAAGCCCAGCTTTGCTCCTGGAGAGCTGCTGCTGGATTTGAACTGTCAACCTGTGTGCCATAGTCCCTCACCCAACCACTGCACCACCAGGGCTCAGGTGAGGTTGTCCATCTTTACAAGAGCAAGCAGCCTCATCTATCACTCCAATCTTGTGCTTAGGAGGCCAGTGCTTCTCAGATCATGAACAAGTGACAATGCCATAGCCCTCTGGTGCAGGAGGACTCCTGCTTTCCCTGTGGTGCCCTGGGTGTCACTCCTGGTGGAGACGCTGATCCACTAGAGATAAAGTATGAGTAAGATCACTTTCTTTTTGTGCTGTTTATGAAATATAAATAAAAAGGAGATATAATTTTTCTTCTGAATTGCATTTGGGAGCCCATTGATCTGATCCAGTGGTTGGTTTTCCAATAGACTCGTTAGGTTCCATCCAGAGCTACCAAATCAGACTCTCCAGATGAGCTCTGGTTTTCAACAGACTCCCAGGCCTGCTCAGTCTGACAATGAGCCCTCTCTCACTCTCTCTATCTCGCTTTCTCACTCTGGCTCTCCTCACCTTCTCCCCACACATAGTAGCCTCCTTGGCAGTATCCATGACAGATTGCCTTCTTCTTTAACATCTCAAAGACAGACAGTTCATTACTTTTTAGTGTGGACTGAACTCAGAGTTTTTCCCTAATTCTCTGTACTTTTTCCCACTGGTTTCATGTTGTTCTCGGATGTCACACAGAAATGATGGTCATCTTCTTCCCTCCAAGTCCTCATCTCACCTCCTTGAACCCTTCAATCAGTTCCTGTTTGACTTGGTTTTTTTGGATGGTTTTCCATCCTGGTCTCCTTCCCTAGGTTGTTTTTCTCCTTAAAATATTGCTCAATCTCTGTACAGCATCACACCCAGCCAGAACACTGTAGGGGTGTGACCACCTCTGATTGCTGCCAAAGAAAGTCATCATCCTCAGCAGAAGTTCACATGTTCTCTTGGTTTAGGCTGATTCATGTAGCTACCAAAAGTCCTAGTGGCTTAGTGGTTAAGAATTCATGGTTGGCAGTTCAAACGTGCCAGTTGCTCTGTAAAAGAAAGATGTCTGTTTCCAGGAAGAATGTACCTTTGGAACCTCTGTGGGAAAGTTCTACTCAGGCCTACAGGGTCACTGTATGCTGAAATCAACTTGACAACAGGGTGGTTCAGTTTTTAAATGGGTACACCATATATAGTCATTAATAACAGAAATAACATAATTGAAGATAATTGAACTGAGGTATTTTCAAACTCTCTTCAGGCAGTAAAGTCCTGAGGATCTCAGTAAAGTTGCTTTTTGTGTTGCTCTTTCTCTTCCATTAAAATAATATTAACATTAGGGAAAACATTGAACCTAAAATTGGATCAGCTAGTTCCATCTAGATCCAGCTCGGCTGTGTGACTTTAAGCAGACCGCTTACCTCCAGTAAGGAATCCTAGAAGCACAGTGGGTTATGTGTATAGGGATGCTAACTGAAAGGTTAGCAGTTCAAACTACCTGCCAATCCATGGGACAAAGGTGAGGCTTTCTCCTGCCATAAAGATTTCCAGCTTCAGACACACATGGAGTCAGTTCCACTCTCTCCCGTCAGGCAGCTCTGAGTCAGATTTGACTGGAAAGCATTGAGTTTGAGTACCTTCTCTGCACTTGCCTTTCTTCACCAATAAAAGAAGAATATCAATGCCAACCCTCCCAGCCAGAGATGTTTTAGCAAAAATTAAATGAGTTAAAATTTGTGGAAGTCTTTTAAAGTGGGAAAGAAAGGGAAAGGAAAGGAAAATTATAATACTCATTTTGTTATTACTAAAATGCAACCTGTAGGCACTGAATAAATATTAATGAGGAAATGAAACAGATAAACGATAGCGAGCAGACTGAATAATGAGAAGAAGAGAAGATCAGAGGAAAGATAAGACACAACATCCATTCAGGCTCTTGGCACCTTAAACCAGTGTCTGTTGCTGAGGGCAACACGGAAAGACTCGCGCAACTCTAAGTCCACTGCACTGTTTCAAGGATGCAGGGTTTCGTTTCTGACAAGGGATCATCTCACCCATGATTTCCACAGCTCCATGCAGTTAATGAGGCATCTAGCGGCACCTGTTCAGAATTTACTAGGGAAAAAATGTAATGGGTAAGAGGCAGGAACTGAGAGGTAACACTCACATTCATCAAAGCACATTGCAGTCTTCTGGGGACAGCAAAATATTTAACTGCTGTGCAGCAAATCCCATTTGACTGTTTAAGTAAGAAGTAATGATTAATATCAAGCTAAAATGTGTCGCTTCTCACATTTTATTAGATAAAACACTAATGGCATATGTATGGAATAAAATTGCATTTTTGACAAGTTTTTCAGTCTCCCTCACACTAAGCATCACAGGGTGTTGGATTCTATGTGTTCAGTCATTCATCTGCTTATTCAAGCAAATATACTTTGTGAGTGTTATGTGCCACGCTTGAGACCAGGTGCAGCATGATTCAAAGGGGAATAACTTTGCAGTCTGCAGATGAGAGAGAGAGAGAGAGAAAGGGAGGAAGAGAACAAGTTAAATGTAATAGAAGACAATCTGTCACAGGTCAAATCAATGTGTTGTGATATGCAGGTAGTCTTTGATCAGCACATCAGACAGAACTAGGTTAATAATCAGAGGATCCTCTCTGATTTAAGTGGAAAGGGATTTAATACACAGAACTAATGAAAAATGGTTGGGAGGTCAAGTGGAGCAATCTCTATGCTCAGCCTGCAGAAATGACGAGCAACACTATGGATTTGCACACACATCCCCAGATAAAGAGCTACTCTCTTGGTTGTGTTCAGGCTTGGGCATCAAGGAGTTACCAATGCAACTGTTGGCACCAGAAATACACTTTCTAACCAACAATCTAGGGGTCACTACATGTGATGACTCCTGCTCCATCCTTAGGAGCCACGGTGGCACAGGGAGTTATGAGTTGGGCTGTGATCAGCAAGATTAACAGTTCAAAGTTACCAGTCACCCTGCAGGGGGAAAAAAAAAGACTAGGCTTCCCATTCCCATAAAGAAAGAACCACAGCCTCAGAAACCCACTGGGCAGTTCTCCTTCATCCGCTAGGCTCTCTCTGAGTCAGAAATGACCTGATGATAGTGACCGGAGAGTTTGAACCTCATTGAAACCTCATTGAAAAAAGGAAAGGACAATACTTCCCATTTCAGTGAGCTCTGAAACTAAGTCTTGTGTGAAGGCATCTGATTAACCAAGACCTGAGTTTCATCTTGAACACATGATGCAAAGAAGGCTCTTTCCAGTCTCTTCGGACTGTGTAAAAGCACAAGGAGAGATATGGACAGCTTCAGATGGACCCACCTGTCAACCCCCAGCCCAGCTGAGAATGTGAAAATGAAGCGCTCTCAGAAGAGGGATGGAGAAGGGATGGAATGATTGAGTTCCTTTGTATGAATGGAATCCGAATGAGAACTGTGCTTCTGAGGAGCTATGAACAGAACCAAAGGCAGTGCTTTCCGTGTCAACACGTTGGTAATGGCCCTTGCTGACCTTGTTGTATGATAAAGTGCCGTCATCAAATCTACGTGAGTGTGGTGTCCGGCACTCCGAGTCAGGAGACATCCATGCTCCTTCTTCCTGGGGGCTAGCAGTGCTTCCTGCAGTGAATCACTTAACATGTCTGGTTCCATCTTCCCCTTGAATGATAAGGGAGAGTCTCTGTGCTTCTCTGTTAATAAAACAGACATTAATAAGCAATCCCCTCTGCTTTCAGTGACTAACAGCTGTTAGTCTTTCAAGTGACTAATAGCTGTTAGGAAATTCTGACTAACAGCTACCATGTAGAGTCGAACTGCCCCTGGAGGTGTCTGAGACTGTAACTCTTCACAGGAGTAGAAAGTCTCATCTTTCTTCCACAGAAAGGCTAGCAGGTTTGAACTGCTGATCTTGCAGCATGCCCAGCATGTGACCCACTGAACTCCCTTTAATATCGATCAACTGGATTCAATCAGTTGGATGCCTCGTCATAGGGGCCCAAAAGCACAGGGTCAAACTGCCCCCTTTGACTTTCTGAGACTGTCACAGGAATAGAAAGTCCCATCTTTCTCCCACAGAGTGACTGGTGGTTCTACACTGCAGACTGTGCGGTTATCAGCCGAACCTGTACCCGCTGCGTCACCATGGCTCCTTTCCATCCAGTAGAGACATCAGAAGGCTTACCACCTTGCTGTGGAGGAGGCAGATTCTTCATGGTATTTGCAGAGACTCGCTTTGTGATATGTAGGTTTCTTATCTGATGATATAGTTTTGCATTAGAATGGGACACTCAACTCAGTACTTAGTGCCCTAATTTGACATTTTTATTTTCCTGGGAAAGACAGCACTCTTCCCAGGCTTCCTCTCCTGGCAGGTTGTAGAAGCCGGTAGCCATGCAGTACCTGTTGACTGGCAAGGAAAGCAAATGCGAGAGCCAGAGTCTCCCATTGTTTTCTGGACCTTATGCTCAATGGAGGGACATGTTTGGCAAGCAGAGTAGGCTTCTGATTTGCTGCTTTCATGAATATGTAATTCACCTAGTCACCTAGGCAGGATAAATGCATTTCCGGGCTTTTGGAAAGCCACGTGTTGTTTCTTTGCTATAATGGCCCCTGCTTAGAGATGGAGGCTGAATAGCTGCTGAAGGTCACTCTTCAAGTTACCAAGTTACAGCCACAGCATCCCAGCGGCTCAGCCCCTGCTTCTACCTCAGCTGTGCTAAATTCAAATCAACATGCAAGAAAGATCCCCAAGGGGAAATACAAACTCCAACTTGGAGACCAGGATGTTAATCACCTGCAGGAGTACACTTGTCACTAGATGCTGACTACCTGGAAACACCTCTCTCTCTGTAAAGACCTAGAGTCAACAGGGAAACAAACAAGCTATGATGGCCAGGGGGAAGACAAAACAAAATATGAACTGTGTATTCTATTTCACTTATACAGATTTTCTCCCTTGTGATCCACACCTACATTTGAGTCATCGATGATCAGGAAGGACGCTGGTACTAAACCAGGAAGCCACAAACAAGCTCAGAATAAGACCTTGGGTGGCAAAAAACAGTGAGTGGGTGTCCTCAAAGTCACCACCTACCACACAATAGCAGAAGGGGAGTCTTTCTAGGTTTTAAGCTTTTTACAGAGCTGGTAACTCATGTCTCTAATCTGTCTCTGCTTCTTTGCTTTTTCAGAGAGAGAGAGAGAGAGACTTCATAAGGATGCTCTAGTCCTTCACCAATTAACAACTACAAAATAAGAAATATGACTGTACTATAATTGAATTGTCACCAGCATACAAGAGGGCAATGCCAAAGTTTCCTTGTACTTATAATGAGTTTTTTCTTATATTAAATTTCTTTTATTCTGCCAAGCTTGTGCCAATTACTACTGTCTTGTCTCTTTGACTAATGAGAATAAGTGATCCCCACTTTTGTCCTGACATTCATATCTGCTGAAGTGTTGTTATCCTTCAATTTTACTGCTTTTTACCAGAAAGTCACTATCGCTTTTGATATTATAAGAAAACCTTTTTAAATTTATTCATTTGTATATTGAGAAATTTCTCCTGAATCCTGGCCAACTTTGCTTGCTATTATTTTTTAAAAGAAGAAGAAATGCATAAAACTTAAACATTCTTTATGTCTGCAGGGGTACAAGTACCAAGGGGCAGCTGTGTAATGCTAGACCTGAGATTGTCCCCCTTCTGCTTTAGTCCCTTTAGTGTGACATGGTAGCTACGGAGAGTGTGTAAGACCGTGGTGTTAGGTTCCAGGCATAGTCAAAGCAAGAGTACTTTGAAGACTAAACTTACCTCTCTGTCATCAAGTTGAACCTGACTCAGAGCAGCCCTAAGGGACTGGGCAACACTGCCTCTGTGGGTTTCCGAGACTGTCACTCTTGACAGGAGTAGAAAGCCTTGTTTTTCTCCCTCTGAGTAGCTAGCTAGAGATTTGGCATGGCTCACCTTGCGTTAAACAGCCCAACTTGTAACCACAACACCTCTTACGCTGTCTGTAAAGGCTTGTCAGAAGATTAATAAAGCAGGCAGGAAGAGTGGGAACAAAAGCACATGTCGGAGTTATAGAAAAGAACTGGATACAAAGTCTGGCCAAGTCCTTTGGGAACCTTCAAATTTACTTCCCCTTCCAGTCTCCTGGACCATGTGAGAGCTCCTCAGTCTGGCCTGAGCACCTTCTTTAGGGAGAGCATCTTTCCTTAGCATGGAGGAGTCATGGGGACATGACCTGGTCTAAGAGTGAGACTCACTGAAAAGGATGAAAAGGATGACTATCAGCTTCATTAAGAAACCCCTCATGGGTCAAAGGGAGTAGTTAGCTGACATCAAAGAACAAAAAAAAAATCATAACATTGTGTGCCCACCTTCCTAACATGTTCACTAAAGAAAAATGTGTGCATAAGAAAATGTGGTGAAGAAAGCTGATGGTGTCCGGCTATCAAAACATACAGTGTCTTGGATCTTAAAGACTTGAAAGTAAACAAGCAACCAGCTAGCTGAGAAGAAACAAAGCCACATGGAAAAAGCATACCAGCCTGTGTGACCACGAGGTGTCGAATGGATCAAGTATCAAAGAACTAAAAATTATATCACTGGAAATGAAGAGGAGTCCAGATTGGGGACGCATAGCCCATATGTAGGTGAAACAACATCCCCTTACAGAAGGGTTGCAGAGAGGAGACGAGCCAGTTGGGAGACAGTGTAGCAACGATAAAATATGCAACTTTCCTCTAGTTCTTAAATGCTTCCTCCCTCCCTCACCGCCCACCCCCACTATCATGATCCCAATTCTACCTTACAAATCCAGCTAGAACAGAGGATGTACACTGGTATAGATAGCAACCAGAAACATGGAAAATTCAGGACAGATGATCCGTTTAGAACCAGTGGTAAGAGTGGCAATACTGGGAGGGAAGGTGGAGTAGAAAGGGGGAGCTGATTACTAGGATCTACATATGGCCTCCTCCCCTGGGGTATAGGCAAAAGAGAAGTGGGTGAAGGGAGACATTGCACAATGTAGGATATGAAAAAATAATAATAATTTATAAATTATCAAGGGTTCATGGGGGAGAAGGGAGCAGAGAGGGAGGGAAATATGAGGAGCTGATACCAGGGACTTAAGTGGAAAGAAAATTCTTTGAGATTGATGATGGCAACAAGTGTACAAATGTTCTTTGCATACAATGGATGGATATATGGATGGTGATGGGCGTTGTATGTGCCCCCAATGAAATGATTTAATTTTTTTTTTAAAGAAACTCCTTGTGAAGGAGAGTGAGTGGAACACATCCTGGCTCACCAAGCTGCAAAGACAATATTCCTGCTCAGGGCAACCAATACACAAAGAGGACCATAGGGCCAGCTCTACCACAAGACATGACGTCCCTCACTGAACTAAAGCACTACAGGGGACAACACTGTAGACACAGTGTGGGAATTGTTCCTGATTTGATCCCATCACACTGGGGCAAAACACTAAGGGCATGCAACAGAGCAACAGTGAGGAAATACTGAAACCCAAATGAAGGCCAAACATAATAGTGGGACAAAAGGAAAGTAAAAAGAAATAGAAGAAAGAATTAGGAGGCCAAAAAAGGAGAAAAAAAGAATTAGCACACAATGGGTATTTATAGAGGTCTAAATATAGGCATGTGCATATACAACTATTTTATATATAACGATAGAGAAATAGATCTATGTACTTATATTTATCTGTGAAGTATTAAGGTAGCAGATGGACATTAGGCCTCGACTCAAGTACTCCCTCATTTCAAGAACACTTTGTTCTAATAATCCAGCATTCTATGATGCCAACCTTCCTGATACAATCACTAAAGATAAAAGAGGGGACACAATCAAATGTGTTGAAAAAGCTGATGGTGCTTGGCTATCAAAAGGTATAACATTCAAAAAAAAAAAAGATATAGCATTCGAGGCCTTAAAGGCTTAAAGATAAACAAGCGACCATTCAGCTGAGAAGCAATAAAGCCCACATGAAAGAAGCACATCATCCTGTGTGATCATGAGGTGTCAATGGGATCAGGTATCAGGCTTCTAAAACCCAGAACAAAATCATACCACATGAATAAGGGTGGGACAGTGGGGTGGGGAGTGGAGTGGAGACCCAAAGACCATCTGTAGACTATTGGATATCCCTTCACAGAAGGGTAACAGACAGAGACAAGTCATTCAGGGTACAGTATAGCATGTATGAAGCATATAATTTTCCTCTAGTTCTTAATGCTTCCTTCTCTGCACTATCATGTCCTCAATTCTACCTTACAAATCTGACTAGACCAAGCTACAGATAAGAGTCTACAACACTGAAAATCTAGAACAGATAAGTTCCTCAGGATCAGTAACAAGAATAGAGATTCCAGGACGGGAAGGGGCAGATGGGGGAGAAAGGGAGGATCAATCATAAGGGGGATGAACAACAGAAAAGTGAGTGAAGGGAGACAGCGGATAATGTAAGATATGACAATAATAATTTATAATTTATCAAACATTCATGAGGGAGGGGGGTACAGAAAGCGAGGCTCTGATATATAGGGCTCAATAGAATGAAGATGCTTTGAAAATGATGATGGCAACATATGTACAAATATGCTTGACACAATGGATGAATGTATGTATTGTGATAAGAGCTGTAAGAATCCCCATTAAAATATTTAATAATAATAATAATAATGACATTCTAGAAAAACAGTTCTAATGGTTAGAAGAAGAAGAAGCCCCTCATCAACTGCTAACATCTTCCCTCATCAGAGAACACAAATTTCCCCAACGGAATAGTAATGGATGGGTGGGTCTACTCCCTCACGAGTAAAGGAGAGCATTATCCAGCTATTTCAACCAACAACCATGCAAGATTCACTAAGTCGGAGGCAACCCTAGAGATTTCTTGCCTGATATCCAAACCTAACCTCATATTGTGTTCTCAGTCTCTGGAGAAGCGTTCGGCTTTTTGCTCCATTGTGTCTGAGCAGGCTGCGAGCCCTTGGAGTGCCTAAGATGTCCGGTCAAACTCCCACAGTCCAGCACCGTGAAAACCACAGCCAATGTCTCTCTGCCAACGACAGATTTTTATTTTTCTCAAGCTGGCAGCAGTAAAACAAACACAAAAACGACCTGCTTTATTAATTATTCTAACCACTTGCCAGTTATTTCGCGTTTTCAAGAGGCCTTGCTGTGCTGTAAAGCCATAGATGAGCTAACTGCTATCGTCAATGAGGCACAGAGATGGGGCCGCGCTGGCTGGTTGTTCACGGGAAGGGGAGCTCTTCCCCCATTCCAGGCTGTTTCACTCTGAGAACATTCAACTGCTAGCAAGATCGTCTTCCATTACAGGCCCCAAGGACAGATTTAATTTCTTACAACTCTCAGACTTGATGGCTAATAGCACAAAAATCTGGACTCACGGCGATAAATCGCAGTCCTCATTCTGAGAGGCCCGCCAGGGCCCAAACCTCAGGGAAATACTCGCAAGGGCTCTGCAGCACCGCAGCCCCTACTCCAAACTCACCCAGAAAAGAAGCCAAAATGCCCGGTCCCTGGCCCCATCCCTACGATGCCAAGAAATGAAAACTGAACTTAACAATGCTTTGGCCTGCCTTCAAAGCCATAGACCCTTTGGAATTTTTATATTTAAAAAATGGCAGCACAAGAAATGTAGAACAGGAGTTTTTCATCTCCTCCTTTTACAAAACTTACAAACCTGCCTAATCTAGCTAAATTCCTGCGCGGTACCTTCACCTGTCTGACAGCACCGAGGGGTGGGAAGGGAGTGTAACCATGACAACTGGAGTCCTAATCCCAACCTCCCCAGAGAGAGATGCCGATGCCGTTGACCCAAAGAGCTGGGAAGGGGGCGTGGAAATCTGCACACTGTTCCCACTGCCAAGCGCCCTGCCAACAGCAGTGTCCTGTGTCCCCACTCATTATGTCAGCAATCCTGCCGTCAACCCAAAGCCTTCTTGGAGACGCCACATGTCCCTTATCCCTTCACCTCTTCCACCAGAGCTTCCACAAATAGCATGCTAACTTTCCTCAAAATCTGGCGGTGATCGCCCCGTGGGGGGGGGGGGGGGGGGGGGGGGGGGGGGGGGGGGGGGGGGGAGAGTGTGTTGAGGGGGTTGCACTGCACGTCATAAAGAAAACGTTCAAGTCTCATGCGAGTCCATTAACCTTCCCACAGCCAACGTGTCCTTCCTCATGGTCGTCACCCTCACCATTCTCATTTATCTCCGTTTTGCTCAGAACGCCCTCTCTCCTCACTCTCTTCCCAGCCCCTTCTCTCAGGAGATATTCAGCATCTGTTAGTATCTTGACCCCTACCCTCGGATCTTCACCTTTGACCCACAAAACTGATCAATGAGTGTTCTTGAAGCAGGGTCTGTCTATTCCTGTGAGAAATTCTGGTGCCAGGGGTTAAGAAAATATTGTTTTATTCCCTCCACTCCCTGTAGTGTATTTAGATTGCATAAGCAAACAAGTCAAGTGCCCAGATTAGATTTGTCCGTTTAAACTCTAGAAATTGTCTGTTGCAGACAACCAATAAGCATACCGTTGATCAGATAAGCAGACCCTTGCTCTGAAAGCATTGGCAGCTTCCTGCTGTCAACAAGCATGAAGCTCCCACATCCTCAGCAGAGCCAGTCCCCTGGCCTGAATGGGCTTCTCTCTTGCTCTATGTCATCCTGACACCCTCCTTCCCTCCCTCCCCCCCTGCTCCCTGACACTGCTCCAGTTCTACTGACTGTCCAGTTCATCTTCAAAGCTTCCACCTCCCTCCAGCCTCACCACCTTTTTTCCCTGGCTGCCTGGAACACTCTTCTCCTTCTCCTTACCTCTCACTGTGTTGATCCTTATCACCCTTCAGACCTTGGCTCAACTGCCCTGCCTTTTGGAATATCTTGCCTAACACCCAAGTCTGGATCACACCTTCCTCGAATTACAGACTTTTGTGGCACTGGGTGTTTTTCCTCAGTAATGTTTGCTATGACTTTTTGCTATTACTTTTTTAGTAGGGCATCTTCTAATTGAGCTCCTCAGGGCATTAAGTGATGTTTTGAAATCCTTCTGTAAGACTTATTGACAGATCGCTAGGAGCACGATAAATGCTTGTGGCTTTGGCCCACCGAGTATCTTCATCACTTCTACTCTCTTGAGCTATATGTCTCCTAAGAGCTGGTTGTTTTCGTTCCCAAACCTGTTTATGGCAATTGCACTGCATTAACTATAATCATGTAGTTGAATTAAACAGTACATAAACTGATGAAACATGAGCATAAAAAAGAGAGAGTGGCTGTTTCTATGAAAACTAAGCTAAATGTTTTGGAAAGAGTGGAAACATTCCTGTTAAATCAGTTGTGAGCATGACAAGTGTAAATGATGAAGGAAACTAATAAACGTCTCAGAGGTTTGTATTTGAATTGCCTCACAAGTGTCTTTATATTCTCCCTTCACATTAAGTTCCGTGAAACTGGAAACCTGTGCCCATGCACCTTTAAGTGTGATTTACACAACAAAGGTGAAGCAAAACTTCAAACACCCGGTTGATTCTCAAAGAAAACATCTTGGAAACAAAAACAAAACAACTCTGTCAAGCTAATTTCCACTCACGGTGATCTCATTTGTTACAGAGTAGAAGTGAGCTCCATGAGGTTTTCTTGGTCAGAATCTTTGTAGACACCAATTGCCAGGCCTTGCTCTCTTGGCACTGCCGGCGGGGTTAGAACTGGTAACCTTTCTAGCAGCAGCCAAGGATAAGTCATTTGCATCGCCCAGGGATCTGAAAGCACCCTAGTCCTTGCAAATTTAGCAAATGAATGCTCAGTTACATGTTCTAAATAATAATAAAGCATTTGCATGTATATATTATACATATTAAGAATTTGTTCATATATGGATATATTTATGATTTTCAACTGCTTTACTCTTTAATCAACTCTGGTTTCATTCTTCTTGAAAAAAGGTATGATTCTGACAGTATATATTTATTGTTGTAATCACTTGATTAACAATTCTCTCTCTACCCTTTTTTTTTAGATGAACTTGTTTGTCACTAAAGACTCCAAGTCCATTTCAATTATACTCTTCCTCTTTTGTTTCTGTTTCTCACCACTCAAGCCACTATTTAGGTTTAAGAGATAAGGAATCAGGGGGCATTTTTTTCTTGTCATTTTGGAAGAAGTACACTGTATATATATACACAGACAGCTCAAGAAATGAAATCAACAACAATCTCTTGCAAATCCTCCGTGCATGTGTTTGTTTGTTTTGTTTTGTTTTGTTTCCCACCACCAGTTCTCCATCCCTTGCCTTTCACTATTCCTGCCTACCTCCCTGGCCTCATTGTAGTCCTCAAAGCTTTGTCATCAAAGTCACCATCATCTATTAGTACATAAGCCACATTCTTTTCTTTATTTTTCCTGATAGCAATGGTGAGATTGTCTTGTAAGGTTGACTGGATTTGCTTAGCCTTAAGATCTCTAGTTTTGTCCATATCTTAGAGTGTTTAAGAGACATTTGATTTTTATTGATATATTATTCCATTGTATGACTGTACCCAAACTTTTATCCATTTTTCTATTATTGGAATTTGGGGTTGTTTTCCATGATGTTCATGTAACAGGTGCTCTGACCGTATGTACTTATTGATGTAATCATTTGACTAGCATTTCTTTCTCTGTTTGACTCTTGAAGTGTCATTACAAGAATTTCATTGGGTTGGTTCACTATGAGAGTTCTACTTCTGACATATACTAGATACTCAGTAAGCATTATTTTAAATACATGAATAAAAAAACTCAGACTTTTATTTTGTACTGTGCAGAGACAGGGGCAGGTAGCAGAATGAAATATATAAGTACATTTCTCTGAAGGATGCTCACAATAGTGAAAATATATCATTCTTCAGAACTCTCCTGCACAATATATATAACCTCACTGTTGTGTGTGCTGGGCCATGTTTGAAGGCAGTACCATCTCTTCAGTCCCCTCTTCTGTCCCCCTGGCAGACTGGTTACCCAGTGTTGTTTGAACAAGACTCAATGGATCTGTGTGGACCTGAACCAGGGAACAGAGGAAGAGCTTGTGGCATTTCTCTCGTGGCTTTATCCTTTGAGAAATATCTCCACCTTCATGATCCTGGCTTGGTAAACATAACAGATGGATTTAATCCACAAAAATGAAAAATAATTCTTTTCCATTTCAATTCCATTTCCTGCTTCTTTAGGTAAAACAAAACTTTCCCTGAGGAAATGATGCAAATGCACTCAAATCATCTTCAAAGATCCCACAAAGGCAAAATATTGCTATGAACCAAACCCTGTTTCTTGCCATTTACATTTAAAAAGAAATATGAGTGGGGTGGTGGAGGAAATAAAAACAGGGGGAGGAAATGCCCTCCGACACCCATTTCATTGTGATCTCCCTCCCTAAACTTCAATTTCCTCGTCTGTAAAATGGGGCTGATGAAAATTCATGCCATATCTATGTTACAGAATTGTTGTGAAGGATCAAATTAAATATCATGTAGGAAGGCCCTTGAAATATGACAAAGAGTGATATAGATGTAAACTGGTATTGTTACTACAGTGTTCCCAAATCGTATTTCCTCTACCGATTCAGTCCTTGCCCTTCTTCCTGCTGTCAGACTGCACACAATTCATTTCCTATAGCACAGGCACACCAATCATTTGTTACTGCACTTGAAGGATTTTGGAGTACACGGCGATAGTCTTGCTCCAACGAACTTTCAGGGGGAAATCATGGTCATTCAACCCAAGCCTCCCCTCACAGACTTTTCATGACAGATGTGGGAGAGGCAACGAGTCAAGGCCCCTGTGAGAAGCATAATTTCATTGCCAGAGTGGGCTTACACTTTCACAGCTTCAGTATCCATCTGCGAAATGTCATTCCTGTTGATGGCCATCCGAGTTACTCAAACAATAAGAAATAACACATACACTTTCCTCAATAAAAATGCACAAGTCTGTCTCCTGCTCTGTAATGTATGTGCACTCAAGCTATACTAATATATTATACAATTACTTTTATTTTTTAGCATTTTTATTTGGCTCTTATACTACATAATTAATGTTGTTTACCAGGAAAGGTTGTTTAACTAATGTAAATGGCATAAGTGGATTACTGAGCAGGCCTGGAAACAAATAAACATTTTTCTCCTTATAAAATTTTCTACCCTCTCCCCTGACTGTCGGGTACAAAAAGCAAAGTTTTGAAAATGTCAATGAGAGTTACAGAAATCAGTCTTCTGAGATCCATTCTCCCCTAGTGAAATAAGCTTATAATTCCATTTCCTGTCATGGTTGGCCTACAGGGACTCAGCAGTGACCCCACTGACCCAACACATCCAAACTCAGAAGCCTTATCTTTTCTTCAGGAGGCTGCGCCTGGTTTGCTCCATGACCTACACATAACACAATATCTGGGCCCTTTGGGTAATTTCCCCCAAAGGGTGCAGTGTAGAGGATGAGAGACTGGTGAGAGAAACAAATAAGCTCACCATAAAGACAGGGGAAATGCTGTCATTGTGCTGTTGCTTCTAGTGCCGCCCAGGGAGGTGGGTCATATCTCCACCCTATGTGCAACAGAAGGAAGCACTGCCCGGTCCTTCTTCTGCACATGATTCGAGCCCATTGCTGCCACCACAGCGTCCATCCATCTTCTTGAGTCTTCCTCTCTTTGCTGACCTCTGCTTGACTAAAGGTGCCCAGGCGGTGCTGTGGGTGTCTGTAGGACTGCTAACACAAGAAGGGGGATTCAACACCTCCCACCTCCCAGCCAGTCACTTAGGGTGAAGGATGAGGCTGTCTGCTCCCATACAGAATTATAGTCTCTGGAACCCTGTATAGGACTGCTAAGAGTCTGAGTTGATTCAGCGGCAGTGGGTTCGAGGTTTGGCATTTGGTATTTCACCAAGCATGACGTCCTTCTCTAGGGAATGGTTCCTCCTGAGAACAAGTCGAAGTCCACGAGACAGTCTCACCATCCTCGCTCCTAAAGAGCCCTCCTGATATACTTCTGTCAACATGAATTGGCTTGTTCTTCTGGCAGCCCATGCAACTTTAAATATTCTTCACCAGCACCATCATTTGAATGCACTCATTCTCCTTTGGTCTCTCTTAGTCATTGTTTGGCTTTAATGTGCATATAGACCCTTGAAAATAATACAGCATGGGTCAGGCCCACCTCAGAACAGACTGAATAAGTATAGTGAAATGAAACAACCTTAACCCACATTTCTTGAGTTTAAAACATTCAGTATCCACTGGTTCTGTTCAAACTTGGGCACAAGTTCCCCATAAGCAAGTTAGGTGTTCTGGGATTCCTATTCTTCACAATGTTGTCTACAGTCAGCGCTGATGCACACAGTCAAATGGCTTTGTATAGTCAATTAAAAACACACATGGAGAAGGAGAGGTCTACTAGGGTTCTGAATTGTGCCATTTACTAGAATTATCTCTCCTGGTCTAAGTTTAGGTTGTATGTTTTTGAGTAGCTGGAGCCCTGATGGTATTGTGGTTATGCCTTGGGCTGCCAATCATAAGATCAGAAGCTGGAAACCACCAGGCACTTCACAGAAGAAAGATGGGGCTTTCTACTCCCCCAAAGCGTTATAGTCTCAGAGACTCATACGGGCAATTGTTCCCTGCCCTCCAGGGTCACTGTGAGTCGGCATCCACTCATTGGCCCTGAGTTTGGTTTGGTTCTTTGAGTAGCAGCATGGGATCCCCAAACCAGCTGCCATTGAGTTTCTTCTGGGTGGACTTTAGATTCTGACTTTGATTAGATTAGCTTTAGATTAAAGTGAAGTGTGTTAATGCTTGTACCACCCAGGGTCTCCAGCATGGAATCAGGACACTGTAAAAACGGTTCACACTACAGTCACCACATGTAGGACCCGCTTTATTTTCTAAGACAGTCTGAAGAAAATTTGATGTCAAAGGCCATTTCACTTCCAAAACAAGAGCCCTGGTGCCAATCAATAGGAGAAAGAAAAGTGGGGCTTTGTATTCAAGCAGCGTTACAGTCTCAGAAGCTTGTAAGGGCAGTTCTACTCTGCTGTATAGAGTCACTCAGAGGAAGGGCAGGCTCAATGGCAGGGGGCTTGGTTTGAGTTTGCTCTTTCAGAAACTAAAATAGTGGTTATGGGATTGAGGATGACTTGCTCCAGGTCATCTCTGATCTGAAGGGTCCTAGAGCACAAGGAAGAAGAGATAATAGGTCTTCTAATAAAACCTTTGCGTTACCTTGGGAATGGTACAGCAGCCGTTACCAGCAGGCTTTCTTTAGAATGTGGTTCAATCTCAGAACTGACCATGGAGTAACAGGCTGGGTGTTGAGATATAAAGGAATTCAATCTAAGTGAGTTCTGAACCAGTATTCTAGAACGCAGAGATCCCTGTACCAGTCCTTGCTGAGTTCCCGGCGTGGGAGTCCAGACAGCGAAAATGAAATGCCTGCCAAGGGTCCATGACAAGTATGTGCTGAGTGAGCAACATTGTATGAGACCCAGGATTATATTAAGATTTTTATATTCTCTAAACATGCTCCCACGCCTCCCAAATGTTTTACTGGCACATAACTCACATATCACACAACTCAATAGTTCAATCGTTCAATCTTATCAAGGGGCATTTTACAGTCAGCACCACATCAATCTTAGAGCATGTCTCCTGCCCTCATAGTTAAATTACCTTTAAAATGAGTTGTGTGATCGCATCAGTTCTAGTGCTCCCTCCCCCTCTTGCCTTCATTATTTAATCCCCAAGCCCCCTTTTCCCTAGCTATTGCTCACTCCCAACCCCTGCTTTCCCTACATTCCCTGTGTCAGTTATTCTCATTATACATCCACTCCTTCTGTGCTTTACAACTGGGAAACCCAACAGAAAATAAAAAGAAAAATTGCACTAAAGTAGTAAGGCTAAAATCATAAGAGTATAAAGAGAAGAATACAAATAATGTGTAAGAAGAAAAAGATCCCCATCAACAACTTTGTATTTGGTCACCCTATAGACACAAACTGAATTCTATAATATTCTTCTTCTCACATCACCTGAAGTATATGGGGGAAAGGCACACATTCCACATTGAAATTTGTTACTCTAAGAAGATTTATATGCATGGAGCAAGGGGGTACCCCCGCAACAGCATTTTTTTCAAAGCTATATATACATATTTTTAAACAAAATAACCTATCACCTTCAAAGTGCTCTCCATTGTACTTAATACATTTGCCAAATCTATGATTGCATGCTTGGAAACATTTTTCAAACTCATCTGTTTGGATGGCTGGCAGCACTTTCGCCTCTTCTACATTGTCAAATCACTATCCCTACGTGTCCCTCTTCATTCAAGGAAGCAAACAGAAGTCTCATGGAGGGAGATCAGGTGAGTGAAGTGCATCTGGCAATAGAGACATGTTGTTTTTATGCCCAAAACTGGCACACGGAGATGGCTGCATGAGCAGGTGCATTGTCATCGTGGCAAAAACAGTCCCGTGTCTGCCACAAATCGGGCCTTTTTTGTTGCACACTGTTTTGCAATCTTTTCAGAACCTCTAAATAGAAAGCTTGATTAACAGCCTGAACAGGTGGAATGAACTCCAAATATACTTATCTCTCTCACATCAAAAAAACAAACGAGCACCATCTTGATCTTTGATTTCACTTGACAGCTTTGGGAGCGAGGTGACAATGGCATCTTCCACTGACTTGAATGATGTTTGCTTTTGGATCTTAAAAATAGCACCATGTTTCATTACCAGTAATGACGTTAGGGGGAAAGTCTGGGTCAATTTAAGGCTGTTTTTTCAAAACATAGCATCTTTTCATCGATATTCTTTTCCCTGATCAGGCAAAACCCAAGGCACATTTTTGCAGTGACCCTTCTTATTCCCAAATATTCCATTAAAATTCACTGAACTGAACTCCAAGACAGTCCACGGAACTTCCCCATCTATTCATTCCACCAGTTCAGGCTGTTAGTCTTTGAGCACAGTGCATGAATTTTGCAGACATTTTTTGTCTGTTCATGAGGTTAATGGATGTACAGAATGTAGTTTGTCATCCATTGACATTTCACCTTTTATGAAATGAGAAAAACACTCATCGACTTGAGTTTGTTCCATAGTGCTGTCCTTGTAAACTATATTCAATACACAACAGGTTCGACAGCATTTTTCCCTAGCAGGAAACTAAATTTCACACCTGCACACTGTTCTCTTAAATTGGCCATCACACAGAACGAGGTTGAAGCAAAACTCCTTTTTATGAAAAAATGCACGGTGACCAGAAAGAACCTTCCCAGGCAATGCCATTGGATGCACTAACTCAGAGGGAATTGCTCAATGTTCGCCTAGTGGGAAAAATGAAAACTCCACCTAATGGAGTTTTTCCCCCTATTTTTTGTACCCCCTTACAGTATTTCTTTTAAAGTTATTTAGCCAAAGTAACTAATTTAAAACATTGTGTCCTTTCTTGACCCTTGTGTGTATTCAGGAACTCTCATTTTGTAAGAACATCACATCTGAAAACTGCTTTCAGATCTGATGAGATTGCTAGAACTACTATACCCAACAATTATTAAAGCTACCACAGTGGTATATTTTGTGCCATTGCTCATCTGTTTCAAATGTATCACATTCTTTTCTAATTTACAGGCAGCCATTTTTTCTAGGGAGAGATCAGTTACCCAACAGAAACGTGTGTACTCTGTACTCTGAATCGCATACCTACAAGTTGAACTGGCCCTCCCAGGGAAGCGACACTCCTCCAGATACCTGGAACTCCCAACACAGATTAGTCACTGACTCTAGTGAATCCTCAGCTATTTCCCCAGACAACTGCCCTCCACCACAACAATCACGCCAAAGTGCAAGTCCTAAACCATCTCTTTACAAACCCTAGACTTTCTTCTAATTCACCTCAACACTGACAATGTGTGCATTGAGACGAATGTACCCACAACCTTCATTGTTGACCTTTGGTAAAGTGATCAGATTTTAAGCAGGACATCATTGACTCGGGGGGCGGGGGAGGTGTTGATTAAAATTTTGGTCTATATGGAGCAACTAAAATTTTCATAGAATGCCAAAATAGTATTGTAATATATTTATTTTAATTTTAAAATGCTGTGGGACGCAGACAAATTGCTAAAAAGCAGGATGTCTGGTCACTTTACCTTTGTGATACCACCCCCTTCCTTCACTGGGTGAAACCAAGCTTCATAAATCCATTCATTATGGAGCTTCTCTTTCCAACAAGAAATGGGATTTAAAAGCAGCTTTGGTTTCTAGTGGAATCCTTCCTCTTACACCACAAAATGCAAGTTACACATGCTCCACCAAAATGTTTATACCTAGACTCAAGATTACTTCTTTAAAGATAGTCTATCAGCAAATGTTAGGTGGAATGCACTTTAACCATTGGTTATTTTTTTTAACCTTAAGAAAGATTAAGTCTTATCAGATTGTATACACTCAAAAATAAACATAGTCTGTTGACAATCACAAAATCCTCTTTTCAAAGCTATCAGCAAGTGCTCCACAGATAAAGTATGAACTTGAAACTCTACTTTCTAAGTGTGTCCTCTGGCAATATTACACAGTCTGTGTTCTCCTTGGTTTCTTTAAAAGATTCATTCTTGACCTTGGATGATTTGTATTATTATTATTATTATTATTATTATTATTATTATTATTTTAACCACTGGGACATTTGGTGGCACTGTAGGTCACAGTAGGTTATTGGGGTGCTACCCTCAAGGGCAGTGATTCCCTCAGTGGGAGAATCAAGAATCCATTCCATGGCAGTGGGCTTTTTGTTGGCTCATTTGCTTGCTTATTTAAATGGTGGCAAGCTCACAGATATGGCAGTAAACAGCATGCAAGAGAATTCTGTCATTTCCCACAATGAGAAGTTGGAGAAGTTAAGAAGCTTCCATCTTTTATATCTTGAGTGGGTCTGAAGGTTGTGGGTAATAACCCACATCTGTTTAGCATCTTTTATATCTTGAAAATAGTACTAATAAATACTACTTCTTAAGATTGCTCTGAAGATTTAAAAAAGTTTAATAAGTATAAAGCTTATGAAAAGTAATAAAAAATTTGGCTTGGAGAATCCTTGCTATTATCTATGATTATTATCCATCATTTTCTCAATGTACACTACCATCATGACTTTTACCACACCTCTCATCTGGACTATCTGGTAATATAAATTGACTTCTCTATATCTACTTTACCCTCACAGTCCTCCACCCACTTTTCATAACTTTATTGAAGCAAAGTGATCCTTTCAGAACAGAAAATCAATTAGTTCAATCCTCCCCCAACCCCAAAACAGATTACAGCAAAAAGTCCTTCAGCTGCCAAGAGCACCACCCTGAAAGGCCCTGCCTGGCTCTCTCGCCCATCCCTCTGGCCTGTGCTTACTTCTCCTCTCCACCTGCTGTGTTCTTCAGCTATACTAGTCAAGCTCCAGGCCTGCTGCCTGCAGCCTTGTTGTTTCCTACGGCTAGAGGGCTAAGTCATCACCCCAGCCTCTTGACGTCTCAACTTAACTGGACCACACTCATATTCCTCTCCAATAGTTCGGTAAATAGATGACCTACTTAAAACATTGCTACTTGATGTGGTACTGACTGATGAAGAACTTTGAAAATACCATGCACGGACTGCCAAAAGGACAAGCAAATGCGTCTTGGAAGAAGTATGGCCGGGTGCTCTTTAGAGGCAAGGGTGGCAGGACTTCGCCTCATGCACTGTGAGCATGTTGTTGGCAGAGCCCAGTGTGTGGAGAAGGACACCACGCTTGGTAAAGTCGAAGGGTTGGGAGAGGGAGGAAGGCCCTGAAAGAGACGGATTGGCTCAGTGGCTTCAACGATACGATCAGACATGGGGACACTGGTGAGGATGACTCACGAGCAGGCTGTGTTTTCTTCTCTTGTATACAGGGTCACTGTGGGTCACAACCACCTGGATGTCACCACTCAGCAACAGCCAAAACCAAATGTCTCATCTGGTGACGCAATTTTAATTTGGGATGGAGAGGGCAAGGCTCGTGAGTTGTACTCATTATCAAGCTCAGCTCTCCCCAAAAGGAAAATCCCAAAACCAAGAAACACAGTAACATCAACAACAAAACTTAAACACATTGCATCTGGTCCTTTCCAAACCCAGAGGGGGACAGTAAATTAGCATAAATTAAGGAATACGAAACCACAACAAAACAATACAACTCGTTGTCAGAGAGTCAATTCCAACTCATAGGACCTTATAACTGGACAGGAAAGGACTGATCCTGTGGGTTTCCCAGACTGTCTTAGAGCATTTCTACTTTGCTCCATAGGTCACTAGGACACCAGGGCTGCTTCTTTTTCCTTCCTTCCTTCCTTCCTTCCTTCCTCCCTCCCTTCCTTCCTTCCTTTTTTTTTTTTTTTTTTGCTGTTTTTCCTTGCATCACTGCCCTAATGGGAGTAGGAAGCCCAGCCTTGCTCTTGGGAGAGCTGCTGCTGGATTTGAATTGTCCACCCTGCAGGGTGCAACCCTGCACACAACAACTTGCCACCAGGGCTCAGCAACCAGGGCTTCTTCTAAACAAATACAAAACAAAAAACAAAAACAAGCTCACTGCCTTTCCGGCGTATAGTCACCCTGTCAGGCTGGATACAACTGTCCAAAGGGTTAAATGGCTTGCTCATCAGAGCTATGTGTTTCAAGCGACGTGGGGTCACTTTTCCTGTGACTTTTTTGTTTGTTAAAGCACATTTTGGCTTTGGTTTTTATGTCATTCGTCCTTCTTTCTCGCCTGATAGCCCTGGTTTGGCCCCCCTACAAGGGGGGCGCCAGGGAGGAATGTGGGATAAACCCACCGGGGGAGGCAGGGCGGGATCAGGGCGGAAGTGCGGGCGGGGGACGCTTAGGGCGGAAGTGCCTGGCGCGGGGCGGAAGCGGCGACTCGGTGGAGGGCAGACTCAGGTGGGTCCCGGTAGCCTGGCACGGGCGGGTGGGCGCTGGACACGCCCCTCCCCCCGCCCGGAACCGGATACAGGCGGGGGCGATGG